>OZ007527.1:13181735-13259018 GCA_963931895.1 Eupithecia pulchellata | reverse complement strand
CCACGTGCGCGCCGCCGCCTACGACCTCGCCAAGGCCACCAAGCTGCTGCTCACGCACTTCCATCTCGACTCCTAGCGAATGCACGCCGCACGCTACTCTACCCTGTAGTGTGAACATAACGTCTGGAGTGTGAACATAACGTCTGTAGTGTGAACATAACCCCTGGAGTGTGAACATAACTCCTGGAGTGTGAACATAACCCCTGTACTGTGAACATACACTTCTCAACAAGCCTGGGTGACGAGCTGTGTGTAATCTAAGATCACGGACTTGGTGGTTACTTAGAGAATGTGAGTGAGAAGATTACTTCTCACCAGAAGCCTGAGTCAAGAGCTGTATGTAAGCTAAGATCAATCCATGGATTTGATTAATTAGAAGGAGAATGCGACCAAATTGCTGCTCAGATACATGCATCTATGATGAGTGTGAACTGAAGACAAGATGTTGTCTTTAGAATGGGACTGGTTGTAAGTTAAAGGGTTACTGAATACACTAGCCATAAAGTCATTTCACATTATGTAATGCTCAAGTGAAAGACAGGCCCAAAATAAATAATAAATAAAACTCTCTCCCTACGGGGAACTATGCCGTGAGCATTAAGCCAAACCGCGCCGGATATTTCTCCGAGAAACTACCAAGTATCTGTTACAAAAAGACAAAAACATTTTCAGAAAAGCTCGGGTGATCAATCAAGACTATCTACTATGGCATGATCTGCTGAGTGAAGAATTGACAAAGATCGATTATGTTTAAAAAATTTGTGCATTGCTTGCGAGGCCAATCTCCAAAAGTCCTGCTCCGGTACTTCAAGGAGCTGGGCTCGTTAGGGCCTGGTTAGGCAGGGTGATAATGCACAAAACACTAATACGCGAGATGTCAGTGCAGATCTTAGTTCCCCCACTTAGAATTAGAACATCAAGAAAAACAGATAACTTGCCCATTGAATATTATTTTAAGAACATTTATTAAGTATTTTCAAAACATGAGCAAAGCATAATATTGTTACATGCTAGTGTCTCTCTCTTGTGTCATATTGAGCTGTAATGCTGTTCTAATAAGATAACAATTGGAACGCACTACTTTATTATTAATTTCATAGTGATAGGATCTTAGTAAAATATTAATTAAGATAATCTCTGAATATGGTATCAACTTTAATTTAGTTTCGATAAGAGTATTTTCAGTTATTTGTAATCGATTTAATGTATACTAATGAATAAAAATGTATGATTGTGTTTTTCCAGTGATTACGTGTGAAAGAAATTCAAATCTTTGTAAGATTTCTTTCTGTGTTCTAGGAATTTTTATAATTACTATTTAACAATTTATTATTTTGATACAATTTTACTGCTTGACTCGTCGATATGTACCTAATTGTTATACTGCTTTGTTGATTAGAGTAAAATATATAAACTTTATATATAAAATACGAGTCTAGTGAGTATATAATAGTTATATAAGTACCGCCTTACGTAACTGCATAAAGAGGGCAAAATGTAAGTGTTGAGTATATCAGCTTAGGAATCCAAAAGTGCATTATTGTTGAACATACGTTATATTGTAGTGGGTAGGATTAGGCGTCACCACGATTGTTCAAATTGGTGTAACCAAAGCTTTTGTTATAGTAAAATTTATCTAAAATATAACCTCCTTACTTATAATCTTCTCTTATTTATAGTGTAGAGTGGGTTAACTACGAAAATTGTTTGTGTTGGAACATAACCAACGCTTCATCCCTTAACAAAGGATATCTTTAAATTGAGTGCGGTTCGAAACGCGCTCGTAACGCGTCCCTGCGACTTGATTTATTTGTTATGGCAATATTTGTTTTAATTTCCATGAACTGGCAGAAAATTGGTAAACCAGGCCAATTTTACCCACGTAGTCTGTTCCATAGTCATGGACCATTCCATGAAACTGTGAAACTAACGCCTCCATAGACGTGGTTGCAATATTATATATATGATTCATAATTCTTTATTGCACGATAAAATATACAAAAAAATATTAAGATGTAAAAGAAATGGCAAAGGCGAGGTTAACCCTAAAAAGGGTTCTCTTCCAGCAAACTTATTGGGAGAGAGAGATAAAGTTATAAATGTGGGTAAGTGTTCATAAAAGGGGTATGATTGTATGTATGATTTAATTTTAACCTACTAATTTAATAGATTACTACATAATATAATATATAAAATACACTATATATAAATAAGAGCAGAAAATTTTGAAAAAACACCAATTAGATTGTTTCTTGAAGATGTCGTCGTTATGGCATGGAACGTTGGTGTTTTGTTCAACAGATAACAGAAAAACAACACAAATAAGGTTCGTAGTTAGCTCATTCATAAATAATTAGATAAACTCCGACAATTTTTAGAGTTTTCAATTGCTGTTTATATTTCAGAGATATATTATAAGTAAGAGGTTCAATATCTATGTAGGTAGAAAAAATTAAATATGAAAATGTAACTTCAAAGGTTTTTAACACTATTTTTTTCTTTAATAAACTATACATCACTGTTGTGTTGTTACATCGATCATGCGATGTAAACTGAACAATTTTGAGATTATACAAAAAGGCTTTTGTTTTTAAGTTATTTCTTATTTAAGTCACGTCACAAATCAGCATTTTTATCAACTTTGTCATTCCATATTATGTGTTCTCTTCTAATTCCAATTTGTTAATTGTATTAAACTTTTCCATCTGCTCATTCACATTCATAGATAATATTTTTTTCGTTTCGTATTCTCAAACGGTGCAATTAAATGGGAAATAAGTAGCATTTAATTATTAGTGTTATTTTAACGCTTATTTTATCGCGTTTATTTACCTATTTTTCCTGACATTTCAACAGGTTTACACACTGTGGTCACGGGATGTCGTTAAAATATATAATGTGTTCATCGCGTAAGTTTAAAAATATATAAAAGTGGCGTTGTAATAATAAAACTTGTGCTATTAAAATATAAAGATTGAACTTTATTGTGGCGGTTTGAGAATACGGACACGTAGTCATTTAAGTACTGAACTAGAGTAGGCGATATAATAAATGCCTTTGAAAATGTATATGTACAATGTTTATCATATTTTTAAGATAGAGTACATAATGTATCCAGGAACACTTTATATTTCACGATTTCAAATAGCGCTAACGCGAAGCTAACCTGATAACTAGACAAGTAAAATCGGACTGTAACTGTATTACTTGGATGAAAGTTGTTTTTACCTCCTGTCTAGACTGTTCAGTATCGATCTGTGCAAATGTTTAAAATCACGGTGCTTGTAAGTGTTCTGCCCCGTCCAGTTTCCAAGATTGCTATGTAGATTCCTACAAATTATCTCTAGATACAGTACACTGCTGTTTTTAGTTGTTTTAGACCTCTTTGGTAAAAATACGACCTAGACACCTCTCGCTGTGGTTATAGAGTTATAGAGTCTCTATATTGATGCATCTACTTTTGCTGTCATCTGCATAAGCGAGTGTCTTACGCTAAATATTGTCATGAGGTCTATTCCCACAAACTCTTTACGCTCTTCGTAGTATATTATCCCACCAGTGAAGTACCCAGTACACAGTGAATTTGATAAAATTGTGCCTAAAGATGTATATTCAATTTGTTACTCGAAATTATAACAGTTGTGTAGATTTTATAACGGTTGTTTTATAATAATCTATTTATATTTACGTTGGTAGGTACATGATAATGAATTTTATTATTGTAGTTATAACGTAACGATTTGTATTAGCTTTCATACGAATGTAGTTAGGTTATACGCAGAGTATTATGTGATCACTATTATGTGCCAATGTTTTTGTGAAGGCGTAGGTATGCGTATGTGGGGGATCCTGTCTTATTATTGTACAATCTACTGCACACTCGAACCACAGGTTGAAATAGTGAAACTCTTATAGTAAGTATATGCACATCTCAATAGGTAAATTCAGAAATTGTATTCACAAGTTTATGACAGGATCTCGCGACTTGCCGATGTTAACAAAGTTGTATGTAATAAATATTAATTTTTGAAATAGTTTTTCTTTTTACGATTTTTAGATTTTCAGGTTCGAGAATATAGCATTAGGAAAGTGTATAAAAAGTAGGCACCTAGTTCATCCTAACCTAAACAATTTTAACGATAGCAAATAAGTACACCATATGTGCAGGACATGATAAACCTCGACGTTTCTTAATTTACGCGCTTTTTATAACTGACTGCTAATGTTTGAAAAATAAAAAAACTTATATCCGGATTCCGCGAGCTATTTTACGTTCGGTTGATACCTACGTGATCTCATTACAGCTTATACATTTTTGGCCATTGTTAATTCATGAATCAAAGGTTTTTGTAAACACCTTGACAATTATGTAGTAACTAGTCAGTTTTTGTAACCATAATTATCTAAATTATGTCAATTTGTCCCACGCTTAACCTTGACAATTTGTTACGAAAATGTGGAATAATGACAAGAACACAAAGAGAACCAAAGTGATCTTGCGTTGTCTCATACTTGTGTTTAGTTAGGTTTGTTTTAGCCCAAGCGCATCGTTTTAAACTTTTAACCCAGATTGCTTACCAAAGCAAACAGTTCGAAATATAGTACATCATCATCATTATCAACTGCCTCTATTCCCATGGGCCTCTACCATTAGGTACCTTACCCACCTAGTGTCATCGTGTGTTTACACCAGATCAAGATCTGTTTGTAAGCTCCCTACAGTTATAAATTAGTTTACTTTATTTGCTATCACAGAGTCAGCAAATAAAGTACCTAAAATAATGGTTGTCGCAGATTAGAGGCGCACAGCACAAAAATATGATTACAAGCACATCAGATCGCGAGCCACAATTTTGAAGCTTGTAGGAAGCCATTTCGTCACTGTAAAATGTGTCCTAAAGTTACGAGTTAGACTCATTTGAATGCATATTGGTTTCAGATTTGAATGCATATTTTTGTGCTGCGCGGTAGCAGCGTTGGATTAGTGTGCGCAGAGCATTAGTACGCTACCAAACAATATTGTGAAATATTTTTTAAGGGCATGTTTAGAGCCGAACTGACAATGCAATCACTAAAGCTTTCAGTAATTGTACGTACGTAAGTACCTATCGGATATTAGTGTTCTGTGGTATCTATAGATTTTTATATGTAGGTAAGCGACGAGCTTCCTCGACGAGGGTCTTAGGATACCTACCTGTCAATGGCTCGGTCCAGACAACTGTTCCAGGATCTAGTTCATCTTCCTACTACACTACACAGCCATATTGTCATAACAGTTGAACACTGAATAAGAAGTCCGCTTCGCACGGGTATTTAACAAAAAGTTTAAAATAAATCGTACTTACACCTACACGTTAGGTTAAAGTTAAAGTTTTCATACGGATCCCTAACTTACTTTTTTAAATATTCTATAGCCGATGGCCATCACATGAGGGATATTGTAGTATTCAAATTTAAATTAATATAATTATGTACCTATTTCAAATTTTTCAAAGCTGTCACCGTCCGAAACTACTCGTTTCGGAGCATTCAAATCAGACAAAGAAACAATCAATATTTCCTCTATAAAATATTAGTAGGTATACTTAGATAATGATAGATCGATATTTATAAAAATAGAATCGATGAATAGATCCTAAATACTGAACGGACGGAAGAACTGTAACTAATCGCACTGTTGTTATGTTAATCGCATTGTCTAAATAAAGGAATAAAGACACTTACATAATGTTTGTTAAAATATATTTTGTATTAGAAACTACATAGAATAAACTTTAGCCTTGTAATGCACTTGAGAAATGTATCGTACCTACGGATTTAATAATGTTGGACGTACCTACTCGTAAATAACTGACATGGTTCTTAGAAATATATAAAATAAACTAATATAAAATAAAGCCATGATGAGGTATGTGGTCTGTGTGACCATCTGATAAGTAAACCAACTGAAAAAAGAACGCGTTGCTCATCTTATTTTAAAGACATTTTGTAACATGTTTGAGTTGATCCAACTAGGTCTTTGTCAGATTTGTAGAAGAAAATCTTCAAAACGTCTGACCACAAACCCTGGCAGACAGAAGTGCGACAGAAAGTTGAAGTTTATGAGCACTTCCACAAGACAATTGCCTGGTTCCCACCAAAGTAGAGATAGCAGATGGTTGTACACTCATAGGTTATCTCAAAGCCGTAGCTCTCTCCAACCACCACGTGGAAGGCGGGTCCAAACTTCTTGTCCATGGTGTCCTTGATGAGTTTGGCTGCCAGCTCATTGTTGGCAGCATATTTCTCGCAGGCTGTTATCGACAGCTCTACTGCTTCTTGGCGCATTTCATCGTTCATGTCCGCGAACTGGGGAAACAAGGATTTAATTAGGTAGTTTTGATGAATGATTGCCTTATTTCACCAAAGAGTCATTTTATGATTTGGGCTTTTGTTTCACGATATTGCGTTCCGAAGTAGTGGACGACCTTTTTGGCAGAGATCCCTAAGTCCGCCTGCGACGCAGGTTTCGACTCCCGCCTCAGAACAAATATTATCTTATTATTACACTGAACGTAGAACGGAAATTTCATTTGACATTCTGCTTTACCTATTACAAGCTTTTGTTTATTGCCTCTGTGATAGTTATATTTTGTATATACTTAGAGTGTGGTGGCCACCAAGGGCAACTTCGTAGTGGAGGCGCGCTGAGCCCCGAAGTTACCCCGACCATTACCAAGGGCTAGAATATGCTGTGCGGACTGTCCAGCATTATAAAAATAATAAGTTATTATTCTTTTTACCATCGTACCATCATCAAACGTGTCTTTGTAACAGGCAGGGGACACATTCAAGGAAAGGACGATTAGTGGAATATTACGCTCAGAGGCTTAATAAGCAATTCATGCCGCAATTATTTTTAAACTCTTTTATACAATGTAAAGCAATTTTTCCCATGCTTTAAGTACTGTGTACAAACTAGTTATTATTTAATATAGGACGGGATACGAACGATTCAAGGATAAATACTTTAAAAGACAATAATAATGCGACTTATAGTGAAGGAAGAAATTTGAAAACAGCGATGAGATAATTATAACGGTAATGGTACCTAGTACATATGAGACAACTTGGCTTGTGTATGAAACAAAGGCGCGGCTGGCTGCAGCGGTCAGAACTGACTCCAACTCAGACCTTAGATATAAAGAGCCTACTGAGGGAACCAGAGAAATGGCAGCTCCACTGCGCATAATCAATGCGCTTGCTAAACAGCCCGCGGCCTGCTAGAATAGCCCCTTGTTAAGACCCGGGCTTACGGTCCCCCCAAGCCTAGGCGCCCTCGTGATGGAACATTCAGGCCCATAAAGAGACTTGCTGCAGCATGATTAATATCGCAAGCCCCCTTGTTTGAGGCAGACATGTTCAGAAATGGAAGTAAATAGGTATAGTAAATAGGTATGTGCTGTGAGAGGGAGGGGGCGTGGGGGATGACAGATTTATTCATCTTTTTCAGGTTATGTAACAGATCAACGTTAAAATATCCTTAATAACGGAAGTGCTATCCTAAAACAACCCGTTGCAAGCACCTGGCAATAACAAACATCGATTGGGTCGAAATAGAATGGACGAAATGTGTGGCGTGATCAAATAAACAATTAATACCTACATATTAGAAACCAACGAGCAGTTTATGTAGGACTAGCGGTCCGCCCCGGCTTCGCACGGGTATTTAACATAAAATATTTTTTCATGCGTACCTAACCCTAATTGTTTGAAAATAATCTATCTATAGCCTATGTTCATCACGGAAAATTTAGGATTCTAATGGTGAAAGAATTTTTTCTCATTAAAATCTTTCCTCATTAAAATCATAATATTAGTATCGAAAACAACCGGAAAAAAATTCAGCAGATCGGCTATAGAATATTTTCAAAAAATTTAGGGTACCGTATGAAAAATTCAATTGTTGTTAAATACCCGTGCGAAGCCGGGGCGGACCGCTAGTCTTCGATAAATGTATAACCACAAAAACAACAGCATCTACCGACAGTTTGTTGAAATGTGATCTAGCAAGAGTTCCAGTGGTCGAGCGCGCCGCTCCACCGCACGCGACCATCACTCTCCCGGACCTTGACTTCACCGAATTTGATACCAATAGCTACCTGATTTTATTATTTTAATCTCTTGTTCACGGTTCAGTTTCTACTTACTAGATTGGATATTATCTGAGAAAAGAGCGGGAAAAAAGTAGCATTGTTAGTCATTGAAATAAATACATAGGTACATAACGCGGACAATCCACAAAGCATCATCTAGGTCCAGCCCAAGAGAGCAGAGCTTGTTTTATGGATAGGTACCTACTTAGAAGACTGATATGCTCATTACCTACAATATAGACATTATTGATGATTATACACAGAAAACGATGTGTAAATTCATAAATTTATCCGGAGGCGAAATCGAACCAGTAAACCTTACAGCAATACCTTCGCCCACCGCGCCACAGAGTTCGCCTGGACCTCGTCGAAAGAACAAACATACAAAATGACTCCAAAATTTAAAACGGCTCGCACTTAAAATATTTCCACCCAGTAGGTAGTTTAGTTCTTACAACCCATAAATAAGTAGGAGCTAACCCACTGCAATGACAGAAAAAAATACTATTTTGTGCAGTGAACGGAATTGTGGAACGCATTCCGTGGAAACTCACCCTGACGAGAGGATAGGTATGAATTATCACATCAGATGCTCCTGGCGTTGCGCCGGTCGCTGCAACTTCACCCTCTGCCATTGTTGCTATGAACCACTAAAGATACTACGAATTACTACAAATCGTGAAAATAATATTATTCGAAACGAGAACGCAGGATGCGGTACGTCTAGCCTCTCTGACGTCTCCCCACTGTTTACGCGTTGTCAGGGCAACCGACAAGCGGGAAGATGTGATTGATTTTTGTAACGACAAGCGGATGGTTAACCAGCCAGCTACACACACATGCACGCATCGAGTAGGTACGTTTACTCGATGCACACACGTAAAATAAAGTAGGTACCTACCTAGAATTTGTACAGCATGCTCAAAGACATCTTTGGCCATGCTCAAGGCTAGGACGATTGCGCATAGGAGGTATTTCAACTTGGTAAATTGTTTTAACTAGGTACGTAGGAATCACAGTTTCTTCAGAATGGGTTCATGGGAAATATTCTAGACTAGGTCTAGGTGTACTTACAAGAACAAACAAGATTCGTCAAGTGCGAGTGTTACTCGCGCGCCGAGGGTTTTGAACATTTGTCGTATAGGTACGTATATTGACGACCTCTGTGACGCGGTGGGTCAAGGTCCGCCGACGAAGCAGGAGGTTGCGGTTTGATTACCGCCACGGGACTAATATTTGAACTATCTACAGATATTTGTTTGGATGTTCTGGTCGTTTTCTACGTACACAACTATCTATGTGATATACCTTCTGTATTAACTATAACAGTTATGTTGTACCATTACACAAGCTCTGCTTAGGTTGGGGCTAAATGAAATGATGCTGTGTGGAATTGTGGATTCTCCAGGACACCTAATATACTCGTAATTACAGGCATCAGTTACTACAGAGTTTATTTACATTAGTGGGTAGGTAAGTACCTAGGTACTTAAGTACTTAGGTATTGTTTTTTTTGGCTTTTTATTTAAGTACTAGCGGTCCGCCCCGGCTTCGCACGGGTATTAAACAAAAATTTCAGAAATTATACACACTAACACGATGGGTTTCACAGTTTTCATACGGATCCCTTACTTTTTTTAAAAGCATTGGGATTTTTGACATTGACTCGACACTCCATAACTGACACTGGCCGTAGAGAAAAAGCAAGCACCGTGCGTATATATTCAACCTCCTTTTCTATTCTGACGCGCCATAATTGAAAAAGAGGTTGAATATACAGCGCACGGTTCAATTATTGAATTTTTCATGCGGATCCCTAACTTTTTTGAAAATATTATATAGCCTATGTTCATCACGGAAAATTCAGGATTCTAATGGTGAAAGAATTTTTCAAATCGGTCCAGTAGTTTCGGAGCCTATTCAATTCAAACAAACAAACAAACAAACAAACAAACATACAAACAAACAAACAATCAAATCTTTCCTCTTTATAATATTAGTATAGATTACGTTAAGTACCTATGTAACCTGTTTTGATACATACCTTTGATTTGATATTGCTCTCAATAAAATAGCCATCCATATTTGAAAATTAGTTTTTCGAGCATATTTCAATAAGTTTTATTTTTAGAGACTTCTCTATATTTTTCCTGTAAAATATAGATCCATATCTATAAACGCTTAGTACCGTAAAACTGGCTAAGTAGGGACGAAATCAAACTTTGAATTAAAATCTTATTGATACCATTGTATAAACCTTAATAAAAATTTGCACGTAGAATATGCTACGTGCAAATTTAAGTCTTGATGATGGTATTGAGACAAAAAACTGAAAAATACCTACCTGTAAATTATTGAAATCTCTGTAAAAAACGCCAAAATATGTAATGCCTATCCTTATTTTACGCTGCAACCGGATTAAATAGAAACGCGGAAAGGCTAAATAGGAAAATTGGTCAGGGCTGTCACCTTCCCAATAAACAAGATAGGTATTTCCCTACCCTAAGATAATGAACGAACGAACATTACACTATATTGATATTTTATTATTATTATTAATTATACATAGAAAAAACCCAAACTCCCAGAACAAATATCTGTAGCTCATACTTTTTTTGTGCTCTGTGTAATTTCTGAAAACAATCATAATACCTAAGTACAAGCTTGGCAAAAATGTCTTGAAACGGAACTATTTTTTTTGTATATTGGCAACATTCTCAAAATAATGACGTTTCATGTAAACAAAGATTACGAATTCTCAGATTTTTATCTTGGAGCGATCAAACGGTGATTAAAATACGCAAAAGTGAAAAATAATGAATAAAACTGTTAGAAGTGCTGCCAGGGAGGTTATTTATAAGGTATACAGACGATGTCTGATGGAATTTGAGGCCAAAACGATTCTTTCGGATCTCAACAATGTTTATCAAAGAACCGCCGATATGACAGGTATGTGAGAGTTTGTTTTATAATTTTTAGTTGAATCAAACGTTACTTGATGGCCCCAAAGCAGGATTCGATTAATATCATACGAATAAGTGGAATATTCAACAATAACATCGGACAGCTAGGTTATGTTTATGTTTGTTCTCCGGTACGCTGTTATAGCGCGCTTAGATTAATTGATGGTTTATTCTGCAATTATGTAATAAATAACACCGTAAATTATTATCTCAAATAAAATTAGATACCAACAAGAAGAAACTGATGCAATTTATTTGTATGAAATTAAGTACCTGTATTTTATTTCAATTCAGGTAAATCACTGAGTACTGTAAGAAGAATCGTGCTGGAAGGAAATCAAAATAAAGGGGTATTTAGTACACCTGGAAAACATAGAACAGGTCGTCCCAAAAAAGAGTTAGATGACTTTGACTTATGTGCGATCAGACAAAAAGTTCAATTTTTTTACACTGTGAGAAAACAGGTACACTTATCATTATTTTAGTTATATCTTTTACAACTATTAATGTCATGATGTGATTGTATTGTTTTGTGTACCATTAAAATAAAATAAAATAAATTTTATAGTTATAAATAACAATTACACTTTTAAGAAATTATTTGTAATTTTTTTAATATGAATTTCAATACAATTTTTCTTCAGGTACCGACCTTACGAAACCTACTACCAGTAGTAAAAGAAGATTTAAACTTTGATGGTAGCCGAGAGCATTTACGAAAGGTACTTATAGCCTTAGGGTTTAAATACAAAAAATGTCAGTCTGAAAGAACTGCATTAATGGAACGACCATACATCGCTGCAAAACGGGCAAAGTACCTAAAAATCATAACTCAAAATAGAAACTTACCTGAAGAACTCAGAAAAGATATAGTTTATCTTGATGAAAGCTATGTTCACCAATCGTACAAATTAAAAAAGTGCTGGCAGTCCATTGATGTGAGTGGAATAAAGCACAATGTATCAAAAGGTAAACGTTACATTATTGTTCATGCTGGCAGCGAAAAAGGGTTTATCCCCAATGCTTTGCTGATATTTACTGGAGCAAACAAAAATGCTGATTACCATTCAGAGATGAATAAAAACAATTTTACAAAATGGGTCGAAGAGAAGTTGATTCCCAATTTACCACCGGCATCAATTGTGGTAATGGATAATGCGCCGTACCATTCAGTAGTGTTGAACAAAGCGCCTACCTCGGCTACCAAAATAGCCGAAATAAAGGAATGGTTAATCCAAAATGAAGTACCATTTGATGAAACATTGAAAAAGCCACAGCTGGTGATGCTCGTAAAACGTCACAAGCCAGAGCCTAAATTTGAAATCGATGAACTTTTAGGTGCACATGGGCACACTGTGGTAAGACTTCCACCTTACCACTGTGACCTGAATCCAATCGAGCTTATTTGGGGAATAGCGAAACACAAAATTGCAGCCCAAAATGTAGGTTCAATTGATATAAAGGTACAGTATGTCTTATATGTGCGATACATTGATTGACTTCTAATTTGGATACAGGTGTAATTAAATGTTTCATCTTTATAGGAAGCAGCTGAGCGTGCATTCCAAGCTATAACCGAGAACGATTGGAAAAATTCATGCCAGCATGTAATAAAAATAGAAAAGGAATACTGTGAGAGGGAATTAACAATGTATGAGGAAATAGAGCGATTAGTCATAAACCTCGAAGATGATAGCAGCAGTACTTCCGAATCTGAGTACGACTCTCCTGATTTTGGGGCCAGCTCTAGCCAAGACATGGATATGGAGGGGGTAGAATATTTAGAGGAAGATTTACTAATATAAAATAAAAAAGAATAATATTACTATACGTCTTTGTATAATTTCTAAAATATATTGTTAACACAAGGTGAAAAACATATTTGGAGGAAACATTATTGTAGGTACTCACTATTTATTTTTATTACTTATTATACTTATCGAGAACTCGATGTCCTTGCTCAATAAAACAATATTTACTGATTTTAATAAACTATTTATGTGGACATAAATGTAACATGTAATAGAAATTATAGCTAAGTATCAAGACTAGCTTGGTGCACTTTACGGGTTGCCATACGAATCTACGGTGGCGCCCCCATTATTTTCTACTCTTTTTTGCCAAGCTGTAGGTTGTAATTCTCCCAGGAAAAATAAAGCTACGAATTTCGTTTAGTATTTACGGAACGTTGTTGATATTTTAATAAAAAGCCTCTCTTTTTGCACAGTTTTATCGTAGTTTTTCACATATTTCCATTACAACTGATAGATAAATCCTTTGAGTATCTAGAACGATAAATCACACATGTTTTTTTCACATATTTTTTTCAATCCATAATATTTTCAATCCTTATTAAAGAAGAAGCAGAGATGTCAAGTCAATCTACAATGAAGTTGTCATACAGGTACTGTGAAAATCAGCTGTTTTGTGTTGTGATAGGTTGTGATTCGTGATTTGAGACGAAAAAGACAAGTCAAGTCCTCATGTAAAGTTTAAATAATTTTACACTGTAGGTTTTTTCAGTAGAACCTTAGAAACAATGGCTTCTAGATTTAGCGGTGCCTTACAACTAACAGATCTTGATGATTTCATCACACCCTCTCAGGTAAGTCACATAACCTGTATCAATTTGAATCACATCGAACCCCTTGTTTAATTTGAATTTTCAAACAGGAATGCATAAAACCAGTGAAAATTGAGAAAAAAAAGACGAAAAGTGGTGCTAAAATAAAAATAGGCGAGGATGGATACTTCGATATATCGTCTGGCAAAGAGCAGAAGTTGCAGAAGGTTGAGATCACACTTGCAGACTGCCTGGCGTGCAGTGGCTGCATCACGTCCGCCGAGAGCGTGCTGGTCACTAAGCAGAGCCAGGAAGAGCTGCTAAGGTATGTTTAGTCTATTTTGCAATTATCGTAATAATGGGAAATTTCATAAAATCTTATTCATTTAATTATTTAGTTGTTTCATGTAGGTATCTATAATATTAGAATGTTACCTTGTCAATATAATATTAATGAAGCTCTATATTTATACTGCTCGTGTAGTACCTGTATAAATAAATAAATGTTTACATTTTAAGTTATTATTAATTTGAGATTAAGACATGAACCTTGATGGAGCGCTAAAAGATACAATAATTTTTAGATTCCTAGGATTAATGAGGAAAACTTATATGAAACTAATAATTATATTTTATTCTTAATATTCTTTCAAATTATAAAAGATTTTGGACACCAGATATTCTTTTGATTTTAGCTGGACTGTATCTGCTAAGACTGATTTGAGTACATATTAGATTGATAAAATGTGCCTTACATAGGTATATGATGGCCCATCCAACAAAAAAAATGTAGCAAAGCATTTTCTTTTAATGTTAACATTACCTAGTACTTCTAGGGGCAACTATTATCAACATTCCAAATGAATTGGTTGCTTTAATAAAATTTTATGACATTACAGAGTATTCTCAGAGCGCAAGTACACAGACAACAAGGGTTCCACCAAGGACGTGCGTCTTATAGTTGTGTCTCTGTCACCACAGCCAACACTGTCTCTGGCTGATCGGTACAAGTTGTCACCAGAAGAGGCTACTAAAAAACTTGCAGGTAAAACTTGTTATGTAGTAAAAAATTAAGCATTATTTACATAGAACCAGATTTTCACTTTTGGCAAGCTTCCATCATCATCATAAGCTTCAGCCTGATTTTAACCGCGGCTGTTCAAACATTATTCGGCTCCAGCTGTTTTGCTCTATCTGTCATCAGATGTCCTCGCCTTACAATGTGTCCAGCGCAGCAAATCCATTTGACCTCCATAAATCATGTACCAACATCCTGGACTGTTGTCCTTTGTTGGAACTCTGTCTATAAGATGGATGTTGTGCATGGAACAGGAGAGGGAGAGAGAAGGCATTTGAATGCCTTCTCTCTCCCTCTCTCGTAATCCCTCGTAATGAAAGAAGGGGCATTGAACTTGTGACACTTCTCCATAAGCTGGTTCACCATGTAGATATGGTTGGAGCCAGCCTGTTCTTTGAATTGCGCTTCATCAAGCTCTCCGTGAGCTTTTGGTGTTATAAGAAAGATTATCTTGCTTTATAGATTAATTCCACCTAACTCTCTTTTCTCTGAGGCTGATTGGTTCGGCAATTGAGTTTTTGTATAAGATAAAGGGGTTCTTTTGTAATTTTATTGATCTTCTGGCGAGCTTTAAACCATTTAATTACGTACTGATAGAGGCAGATGTGTTCTAGTACATCTTTACAAAAGAAATGGTGATTCCTCACAACTTAAGCTGGTAAACCATACTGAAAACATTATGACTCGGTACCTATATTATATTGTAATGCTCCAGCATTATTTATCATAATGCTGGAGCATTACAAAATAATATATTACATAGTAAAAACAAAGTCCCTTGCCGCTGTCTGTCCCTTATATGCTTAGATCTTTTAAACTACGCAACAGATTTTGATGCGGCTTTTTTAAATAAATATGCATTATTATCAGCATTGCATCCGTGCGAAGCCTGGGCAGGTAGTTTTACATGTCTTTGTGTGCAGGGTACCTGAAATCCCTCGGAGCAGACCTGGTCCTGGACATGACTGTGGCTGAAGACCTGTCCCTCCTCGAAGCCCAGCAAGAGTTCGTACAGCGGTACCAGGAACAACAGAACGACCCAGCTGCCAAGAACCTGCCTATGCTGGCTAGCTCATGTCCAGGTGAAACAATACCTACCTATTTTACATTGTTTTCTGCAGTATTAAGTTCTAGCCAAGAAAGTGAATTGCATATATTTTTGTTTTTATTTCGTGATATCCGATGATTCAGAAATACTGCCACAAAATTTCATGACAATCATGTAGTTTGAAAGTCATAATCCTTACATTTATTCATAAAAAATAGTAATATTGCATTAGAAATTCTTATAACAAACACATACCTTGATTAGTAATTTAAGAGAAATATTTTTTTTTTTTTTTTTATTTAGCCTGTTTCGTCCCTCTGCTGGGCAAAGGCCTCCCCCAAATCTTTCCACTCAGTGCGGTCACTAAAAAAATAAAAAATATTAAAATAGCTTACAAAAAAATTAATAACAATAAAATACATTATTGAACACAATATTGCGAAAGAAAGTAAAAGATCTATAAAACAATTACTCTCAATAATGATATCTTTCAGGTTGGGTCTGCTACGCGGAGAAGACCCACGGCAGTTTCATACTCCCCTACATATCAAGCACGAAGTCCCCTCAGCAGATCATGGGGTCCCTGGTGAAGCAGCACCTCTCGCGGACCCTCGGCCTGGCCGCGGAGTCTCTGTACCACGTGACGCTCATGCCGTGCTACGACAAGAAGCTGGAGGCGTCGCGGGAAGACTTCTACAGCGAACTGCTGGGCTGCCATGATGTGGACTGCGTTATTACTGCTAGTGAGTATAGGGATTTATTAAAACTGACTAAGATTTTTGTTATTATATCATTATCTTATAATAAGCAAAGGCAAACACCTCTCGTCAAAAAACTAAATGTAATTTTAGTCTCTGAACAGGTTTGGATAAACTTCAATGTTTCCTCTGTAGGTGGAGCTAAAGGCGCTATAGTCCGAAGAGAGTCCCAAAAATTTTCGATTTGTTGGTTAGACTTAGAGTAATTAATGAGTAACAGAAAAATTAATGAGTAACAGAAAAAGAAGACGACATATACAATTGTCAAGAACTAAAGGAAGCCCCAGTGGATAGATCAAGGAACTTATACCCAACCAGATTGGGTATAAGTTCCTTGGGATAGATAGATAATTATTTTATTTGGTTCACTAACATAGACAGCGTACAAACAAACATATAAAAAGTAAACTTAAACAATAAATAAGGTAAATGTCGTAAGTGAGTACAATATTACAACAGGTCACTTATTCTAGATTAATAAAGAAAAAAAATTATAAAGGTGGATGTGATAAGCAGCTGATAATGGTTGCAATTCGAAATAAGTAACTGATTGCATTCCCCACTTCACAAACTGAACGTTCCCTTCCAGTCGAACTGGAACAGATGCTGACCAGCTCGAAGAGGACCCTCAATGAGATGACGTCACAGGAGCTGGACTGGCCGTGGGGCGAGGCGCCCCCCGCGCCCGGCGTGAGGCGACACATCGGCTCCGGCTCCGGGGGGTACGCGGACCAGATATTCCTGTACGCTGCTGAACACCTGTTTGGGGAGAATGATGCGCAGCTTACTTATAAAAATCTGAGGTGAGGAAGTTGCGCAGGCGTTGTTGTTGTACCCGGATAAAGTATAGCTTTTGTTCTTTATTGTTCTTGCGCAATTTGTTTTGTTGAGTTTCTTTTTCTTTACCATTCACTTATCATTCTTTCCTTTGTGTGGGTACAATAAGGCTTATATTGTTATTGCTATTTTTGCTATAATTGACGCATATATATTTCATTTTAATAATATATATTACATAGCATAAGTGGGTACTTTTGGTCTATTCTTAACATGCGTAACATGCATGTATCCTAATTATCCTGCGGAGTAAGGCCCTGGTGACCCGTACCACAGGTTTTTTATAAACCTCTCACGGGCACCAGTCTCTTGCAAAACTAGATAACTAGCTATAAGCTATTACTATGTAACAATTATCTTTTGCAAGAGAAAATAAATATACTATTCATTCATATTACCTACACCAAGCTTAGTAACTATTTTATGATAGTCACTGAGAATAAACATAATAATTGATTCGATCTCATTGCCTTTTATGGAAATCATGAAGTTAAGCAATTTGTAATGTTTGGTACACACAGTCGAACAGGGCGAAACGGCCTGTACTGCAATTGAACTGCAATCGGACTACGCGTTTGGTTTATAGTTCTGTTGCAGTTGTGTCGACTGCATTCAAACTGCACCTGAACTTCAATTTGCGGTTGGATTGTAGTTGAAATGCGGGTCCGTCTGACTAGAGCCAGGTTATACTTATACACTCATTATGGGACATCCTGTATAATATGTAGAAACGGTTAGGAAATGAAAAATGGCAACCTAAAATTATCAAGACAAATAATTTCTTCTTAAATAAATATTCATTCAATATTTTAAGACTCCGGCGACGGATGAATTTCAAAAATCATGATGAAAATATGCTAAAATTACAAATCATTTTGCTATAAGATTTGTATATTTTTGGGAAATTAATCAGTGTCGCCGGAGCCTTAAGCGTCTGTTTGTAATATTCTCTTTGTGTGGTATAATAAAGTATTTTCTATCTATCTGTATGATTTCATTATCTCCCGCTGCCCCCAGGAACCCCGACTTCCGGGAGGTGGTCTTGCAGTCGGGGGGTCGCGAGGTGCTGCGCTTCGCGGTCGCCAACGGCTTCCGCAACATTCAGAACCTCGTGCAGAAACTCAAGCGAGGGAAGTCGCTCTACCACTACGTCGAAGTTATGGCTTGCCCTTCCGGTTCGTTCACTGTTTATTTTACTTTGCCATTAAACACACATACTTTCCTAGTTGCTGAGTGGTACCGGCATAGAATTTCACCAACCCTATTCCCGTGGGTATCGTAAGAGGCGACTAAGGGAAACACACCGGGGGGCGGGCAGCAGCGCGCTCTGCAGAACAACTCCACCGAACTGTGATCCCCAAGCCGCATGCCGAGCGTGGGGATTATGGGCTGGGCAATAACCCCCAAATTATAAATAACGCCATCTATGGCGCTCATTAGGGGAGGCCTAGAGGTCCAGCAGTGGACTATTATAGGCTGATGATGATGATCCAGTATTGATCGTTTCCCTATGAATGTAAGCATAGACAAACAAAACATTTGTTTGTCTATGATGTAAGTGACATCTGTATGCCAGGTTGCCTGAACGGCGGCGCTCAAGTCCGGCCGAGCCCCGGAGAGAGCGGCCGCGAGCTGGTCTCCCGGCTGGAGGCGCTGTACTCGGCGCTGCCCCCCGCCGCGCCCGCCGCCAGCCCCCTCGCGCGCGCGCTCCACGCCGACTGGCTGCAGGGCCGGGACTCCGACAAGGCTAGGGCTCTGCTGCACACAGGGTATCATGCGGTCGAGAAGTCTGATGTAGCGCTTAATATTAAGTGGTGATAAACAAAATGCATATAGAGGATTGTGCGTCAGGAAGTACCAGCTTATTTGGTCCAGCATAATCTATTTTTAAGAATAAGAATAATATTTTTATAAGCAACATTAGACAAGTATAAGATGACTGATACTTAAGAACTACGGCACATGAACCTATAGATTTGACGACCTCTTTAGCGCTAAGTTCTAAGGTCTAAGGGCGAAGGTCAGCCTACGACGCAGGAGGTTGAGTGTTCGTTTCCCGCTTCGGGACAAATGGTTGTATGATCTGCAGATCAGGGTGTTCTGTTCGTTTTCTATCTACAATAAATATATATCTAAGTGATTTGTTGTATTATGTATATCAGTCATCTAGTGCCCATAACACAAGCTCTGCTTAGCTTTGGGCTAGAATCTAGCCCAAATGCTGTGTGGATTGTCCAGCATTATTTATTTATGTCATCTTCCATTCTGGTGTAGGAGATTTTCCAAATTGAGAATGCTTCTGTGATTGAAATAAGTTTAGTTGTAGGTACAAGGTCCACGGGCACGCTAGTGTTATTATTTAAATCTAGTGTAACGTAGGTTGATTTATCCTACTGTTAACAATAACAAGATGTTTATATTGTATATATTTAGTTTTACTATGAATATTTAAGAACAAATATAATTGTTTAAAGACTATGACTGTTTTTGTTTGATTTGGAGTGACTAGGTTAGCTTTATAAATAATTAATTGTCTTCAGAATGACGTCGCTACAAAATAATGTTAATACCTACTTGCACTGTCACTTACGAAGTCGTATTTTTACAGGTTTTATGTAGAATTGATTGGTTAGTGCGTTTACTTGTTGATACGATAAAGGGACGACAACGAGGTAATATTTTAAAGACATATCAGTTTAACAAGTTATATTTTGACTATAATAGAAAGTCTTCTGCACCAAGAAACGTAGCTACAAAAATAAATAGACTCTTCGTTTCCGTTCTCATGAAATATCATAATCGGTCTTGAGAAATGAGAATGTTTTTTGGAAAAACTAACCGCAATTGAAGCCGCTCCGTTCCCGTGACGTGCCGACGCAACAACAAAATCTGATGAATAATCGATAGAACCAAATGGAGTGTAGTGTAAAGTGCGCGCGCCCACCACCGTGTTGAACAAACGCTGCCCGTGTTTACAAAACAAACGATATCACATCGCTGCATCCACTATACGAGACGAGGAGATTAAACAAGACTAAGTAAACTAAAAAGAAACTTTCGCCTTTTAAAAAGAAAAAAGTAGTGAAAAACGCACGCTCATTACCGGACCGAAGTTTTAAGCCGTAGCTACGTATTAGTTTGTAAGCAGTGATGGGTGATTTCAGATTGAACTATGCAAAACTGTACTTAATAGTTTTCTGTACGACGATGGTCAAAGTGGCTTTATGCACGGGGCTCGGGAAATGTCCCATCTACCCGCCGCTCCCGGGCTTCGATGTGCAAAGGGTGAGTTTTTGAACTTCTAGCCGTTTCTTTTGGTTTGCATTTCCGAACTAAAAGTATTAATAAGTAGGTATCATGCATTTCTGAACTGAAAGTACCTATTAAGTTCTAGGCTAAATTTCTAGGTATCATTATATGCTAATTATTCACTTTTTAAATACATTATGAAGTCATACAAATAGATACAAAAAGATCTTTCGCTATGCTTAGCAAACAGTTTTCTCTCCAATTGCGTCTCCTTTATGTGAACTTCGTGTAAGTAACTTACTTTTCCGACCCAAAAGTAAAGGAGTACCAGGGTACTCAAGGTAGGAATCATACCTACTGATTAATTACACCGATGCTAATAATTAAAAAGTCAATCAAAATTTGTTTGCTAGGCACTTTAAGAGTGTATACTACCTCAAACTGCTAATTTTCAACTCCGCCGGATGTCCATATCGTCTAAACTACTGAATATTTAACTTTGAAATTGATATATGGTAAAGTTCAGGACTTAATCTATCGATCATATGTTTCGAAAACACGATTTCATTAAATTTTCTCGATAGAAAAAAATCGCAAAGCTACCTCTAAATTTTTACTAAAACCTAAATTTCTCAATAAATACAGAAGTTCAGATCTTGACAATAAGCGTGGTAATAGAATTAAGTATAATAAAAATGTTATATGTTTCGGTTTTTTCAAATAATGTCCTAATTAATAGATAATAAGCTAAAACTTGATTTTTGGTGATTTTTGGACTTGCGTTGCAATGCCCTGTCCCGCTCTTATGAACGCAAAATCATATGTCTAGCCTTTTCGCACAGAGTTGAGGTTGTATGCGCCCTTAATGGGTCCCTTTTCTTATATCCTCTTGATCTGGGGTAGGTACCCATTCAAAATGCATTCAAACACTACTAGTTAAAGATAACAGGTATTACATGTGAAATGTTGTTTATTTAAATTTCATAAACCCTAACAAATTGATTAAACGCATTGTTAACAACTTAATTATTTACCTACGTTACCTAAGTACTAGGCGCGTGAGAAATCGTGCGACTGGGTCACACCAGCTAAATCTAAAACGAATGTTACCGAATAACTGTGAGAACTTTTAAAGCCCAATAAGTTTCAATTAACGTAACATCAAAACGTTTGCCAAGATTTCAGTCAGTAGCGACAGCAGTACCTAATCACAGTAATCATCTGTAGGTATTTGATAGGATATGTTTAGAGGTACCTATATTGTGAATTGGAGGTGTGTCCACGAAACGGATGACCTGATATCGAAAGATATTGTAGTAGGTACCTACGTATGAATTTCATGATTTGAATACAATGTAGGTACATATTATTTGTCATTGAACGTACTAGCAAGGTGGCTTGCAAATTAACCCTCTGAATGTGACCCAAAAATTAACTTTGAGGTAGTTATGTACTCTTGAACGTATAAGATAAATAAATTGGTACCTACTCGTAATTTGGCCACTTCAGAATATGTACCTACGGTACCTAGTGAGGAGAGGACGATATCTATTGCTAAATTCAAAACAATTATAAACATTGGATACGAACGAATAGGAGGGATAGAATTTCTACGTATTATACTTTATTAGGTGATAGTGGGTCTCAGGCCAAATTAAAAGTTTCTGGCCTGAGGTATAGTCGCGATGCTTAAATAAATGACATAATTAATGTTTCTCTGTATCTTTTTCGTTATCTTTGTATGAGAGAGAAATGCTTGGGAGTTCAGCTTTGAATAAATTTGTATGGTACTTACGTACCTATAGTAAAATGACGTTTACAAAATACTAAATTTGTTAAAAACCAGCATAATATAATAGCATATTTTATGTCTACGGATTATATTGGCTTCCAAATAAACAGGAGGGGCTAGTAATGATGTAACATGGCTGTTACAGATGACAGGCACATGGTACGAGGTGGAGCGGTCTTTCTACTTGGTGGAGATTTCTGCGAGCTGCACCGAGCTGAACGTGGCCCTCAACGAGCGGGGTTTCCTGCTGCTAACGGTCAACACGGTCAATAAATGGTGAGACAGCAGGGTATGCTCTGGTAACATCGTAGAGGTCCTGTCGGTTCATTAACAGTTTTTTTCCGAGACTTACAAGCACGATTGTCTTGCAAGATGAATCGACATAAAACAACACTAAAAAAAAACGATATTATATTGTGCGTATAAATGTTTGCAGTAGGCTATCATTAATAGGTTCATCGGTCCTTAAGCTTCTTCTTTTTATTACCTTTTTAATATGTATTAGATGTATTATGTAGTAAGTATAGTGACTGATAGAGGTACCTAAGGCTCTTATCGGTGACTATCGGCGACCGTGGGGTTGCAGATGTAAAAGCTCTTTTAAATATACGAAGCATCATTTTGAAATGGTATCTTATAGATTTAAACTAGGCCGTTTGACTGTTCAATGTTGACTATTTTTAACTGACTTCAAGAGGGTTTCTACTCGCCGATTTCCATCCAAATGGATGGAGATTTATTTTGAGCTCTTCTCTTGTCAAATAATATGTTTGAGGCCCCCCTGAGCTCCGGAGCCCTGGTACACTGCTCTACCATGCCCTACGATAGCCACGCCACTGCTCTAGGTCGTCATCTGAAACGGCCGCCTAGGACCCTCGCCACGGATGACATGTCTGATGCTCACCAAGCTTCTATGTTGAATTTTAATCCAACTAGACTCTTATTTAGACTCACCGTTTTCTAACATTGTAGGACCGGCAGTCCATCGACAACGTACGGGCTCGGCATCCCGAGCCACAACGGCTCGTCCTCGTTCCGCTACAAGCTGAACAACCGGATGCCGTACATCATCGGCCGGCTGCTGCCCGGCGCCGGCCAGTACAACATCTTGTTCACGGACTACAGCCAGTTCGCACTTGTTTGGTCCTGTACCAGCCTCAGCGTGGCGCATACAGGTGACCACTGTTAACTAGTCACTGCAGGGCTATCCCCACACATCCTAATTTTCGCGATAATGCGTGTGTGCACGTACTACGAAGTCAAGCGAGGATATCTTTCATAACATAAGTGAGTCCCGCGCCGTCCCAGTCTGAGTAGACTACTATTCTCTGGAAAACTATATCGTACGTATTCACTACCTGCTGAGTGCCGATACAGTATGGGTATTTATGAAAATTATTAATTTTTACACACATTGGGTTACATTTTTGAAGTTTTCATACATAACATAACCTTTTACTTTTAAAAATATTATGTGAATTTTTCAAATCGGTCCAGTAGTTTCTAAGCCTATTCAATTCAAACAATCCAATGTTTCCTTTTATAATAGGTATGACAAGCTTGATCTATGGTTAATACTATCCAACTACCGTGCCGACTGTACCAATGACCTTGAGACGAGCGAGTCGAGTGTCGACGCAGGGGGAACCATTCGTATAGAAGTATAGATTTAATAAATGATTGACTATCTTCAGATCGCATCTGGATACTGGGCCGCGAGCGTGAGATCGAGGCGTCCGTCCGTGCGCAGATCTACGCACTCATGGCGGAGCTCCGCCTGGACCCGGACCGACTCATCATATCCAAGAACAACAACTGCACCGGCTTCACTGACGACGCTGTTCACTAACCATTGGCAACTAGTACATAAAGACCAGCTACGGTAGCGATCAGTGGACAAAGATAAATAAATAAATAATGCAGGGCAAGCCACACAACATCATCTAGCTCCAAGCTAAGCCGAGCTTGTGTTATGGGTACTATGACTGATATATAATACAATATTATTATGTACATTGATTGATATTTTTTATAATACAAGATGAACAAGATATTAATGTTCAAATTTTTGTCAACATTTTGATTTGATTCTTAACATCACAATTTTGAAATTTATGGGAAAGATGTGTCTTTATACCCCTTCGGAATTCATTCAATGTATCTAGCTAATGTTTTGCTCGGCTGGGAAGGAAGGATTTTTTTTAAACCAATTCTTTTTATTGTCCTTATGACCGCACACCAAGACAGTCAGAAGGCAGGATTTGTCTATCACAATACAAAAGTGTTAAATAAGGTGTAAAATAAAAAATTTACATAATAAAATAGATATTACACATTTATTTACAGTCAAATAAGTTAAAAGGTAGATAGGATTTTGATAAAAGTTATGTAGTAATGATGGAATGGTTTTTTGTGATGACCTGTAGAGGTGTACCCACACCATGGCTATTAGAAGTTTCTAAGACTGTTAACAAAGCTTACAACCAGGAAAGCTGTCTATTAAACTGGTAAACAGTCTTTAATAGTGCAGCTGCACAGAGCTGCAAACTTGTGAGAAATAAATAAAATTATGTAATTAACATCATTATAAGAAAGTTATGCCAAACATATCAGTAAAAAGTGTTAGAGAAAGCTGTTATAAAAAAAACATAAAGAATGAAATACAAATGTTTGTGATGCTTTAAAAAGTTGTGCTGAAATAATATTAAATTTTATGGTTGAATTTTTCTTAAAATTACATGTATTTGGTATATTTTACATAAAAATTGAGAGTTTGGTTTAAAGTATTTGGCGTATCAATTTACTTTATTCAAACAACACACTTCAACCTCTCATTGATAATAATTATATCTCTATTAATATCAGCACTCACTATTGTCATTACTTCCATAATCATAACAATAGGACAGACAATTATACAAGTATTAAACTTGAAAATTTTCCTAATGCTATTATTTTATATAACATACAAAGGCTAAAAGATCCTTGTGTATAAATATTACAGATCAAAAATACAGTATCAAATATAACATTAGGCCATAGAGACATGAACCAAAATACAATTTGTAAACACACCAAACCTTTAACATAAACTGCGCAAACAAAAACAAAGTGCAAAATAAAATAAATACACAATTAAGTACGCACAGCAGCACAAAAATGCTGCCAGATCAAAAAATCAGAAAAATTTAAATGCTTTATAAATACACATAAATGAACACACAAAAATTGCTACACTATCACAAACAGTCTGTGATTATTTTCGAGAAAGCTTGGAAAATCATTATGAATCAGTGGTTGCTACATAACTCCTGATGTCAGTTATTTTAATGCACTCTACGTCTCTGGCGTAGTTGTAGGAAGATATGCTGTCGGGGCTCTCAGGTGTGTGCTCGGGGAGGGAGGGGTATGAGCTCTTGCTGCTCTGCTGCGAGATCTGAGCTGAGTACTGGTGCATCCACAGCTGCTTCTGCTCTACTTCTTGACTCACCACCACAAATACTTCTTTCTCTTTGCTTTCTAGCTGTTCTTTCAGGTATGCTATTAAATCTGCACTCTGAAAACAAAATAATTTTATAAGAATGCAAGATCAGAAGGATTCAAGTTGCAAAGACCAGAGAGTTGTTTGAGAACGAAGTAACCAGGCCTTCATTTTAGTCAGCAGTGGGTAATAATGATAACAAAACTGCAAATGTAACCAATTAGTTTGCATTATCCCATAAAGTAAATCTAATTACTTTTACATGAAGACTAATATTATGATATTTTACAGGGTAACTCTTTAGACAATTAGCAAAGTCAACTACGTGATATTTACCCTGCCTATTAGCTGTGGTGTTTCTAGCTTTGAGTCCAAGTTATAAAAGTTCCCCTGGATCTGTCTAATGGCGATCCAGTGCCTCCGCCGGAGAGGAAGCATCACAAATCCCAGTTTGTAGTCGGATGGCACATTCAATATGAATCCACAGATGTTAGATAGGTCTAAGCAGCCAGGGTCTCTGTAAATAAATAAGACGATTTAAGTTTCAACAATTATTTGAAATTAACTATATTAATTTTGAGAATATTTAGTTATTACTTTCATTTGTAGTATAAGATTTGACTTTTCTAAGTGCTTAATATGTAAGCCTTATGAAATAAAGTTATTGATAACATAAAATTTACTTTACTTATTTGTACTTACTTTCTTTTATCAAACCAAATTGCTTCACATCCTTTCTTTTGTAGTGCAGCCATAATAACATTGATATCATAATTTCCAAGGCCCAACATGGATCGGTGTGGATTAATCCAAACATTGGGGGATAGACTACTGCATATTGCATCTAATTCTGATTTTAAAAAAGTATTGCGAGTCTGAAAATAAAGGATCAAAATAAGAAATAATTTTAAGATATAAATCGTTAAATTAAAACCTAAGTACAGGAAATGATTTGTATGGAAGTTTTCTTGTTAGCAAACTTAATTTTAATAGAAGACCTTCACGGGCATAATGCTAAGTCTCAGACAAGGTCAAACTTACCTGGAATAAATTATTTAGCGCGTGCAAGGCGCACAGTTCTTTTACTTGTTTTTCGTGATAGATCATCGGCTTGGCAGTCATATCGTCTGCAGTCTTTTGGACATGATCATCGAAATAAACTTCTTATTAATGGTTGGGCGGTGTGAATGCCCGATGTGTATGAAACAAATTTAAGCGTTGCAAAGCTCACTAATTTTAATTTACAAAATGTTAACTTTTCAATTTATTTATGTACAGAAAATGCAAAACCAGAATCCAACCAAAACAACTTGAGAATTTTTTAGTTGTTTTTTTTTTTTGTGGTGGAATGCTGCCACTTAAAAACAGTGCTGCCACACCCTGCTGCTAACGCACCCCGTTCCTTGCGCCAGAAGACTGATTTCGTTCGTCCAATGTCAGATTTTATCATAATAATGGCAAAGAATAAACCACCTATCAAACAAAAATAGGAATATACAACCTAAACCTTACCTAAACACTAAGCGTAAACAGGACTAAACACAACAGATTCTAGTAGTAAACATTACCTACGTAGCTACTTTTAAAAAAAAATATCCAAAGTCTTGTCTCTTTTCTATATTCTATATACGATAATGGATATAGCATTATTTGCTAATAAGAACACAGGCGACGAAATGCAGCACTTTGATCGTCGCCTACTCCTGAGACAAACGTTCTCAACTAAATAAATTAAAACGCCCTCAGCGCGGCGGGGCGCGTCGTGGCTCACTTCCTCTGATGTGAGCCGTTATAATAAATTAATAGATACGGCGGATCTTCATCTTTTTCCCTTATAATACGGCAAGCCACATTTCTAATATACGGCAGCTCTTTTTTATAATAGAAACACTGAATTGAAGCCAACATCACTCACCGTTCAGTAACCAAGAACCTCAGAAAACCTCAGCAGAAAACAGAAAACCGAGAACTGAGTTTAGTGTTCTGTGGTCACCGACCTAAATAAGCTCACTTTCAAAGAGAATAAAACCACTCTATGCTTTGTATTGTATTGTATTGTATTTATTTATTCCACATAGATACATTTGAGTACACTTGGAAAAGTCATTTTTATACATAAATGTTAAATAAAATAAAACATGAATTGGTACAAACGGTACTAAGTGGTAAGTACTAATGAGGTAGGTACAATAGTAAAATCATCAGCAATAGCTTCGTCAAGAGTATAGTACGATTTTTCAATAAGCATTTTTTTTATCGTAGCACTAAAATTCTTTATATTATCTGTATTTTTAATTTCATCGTCTAGTTTATTATACAGTTTAACACTAACACACAGGAAACTTTTGCCTACTTTTGTGAGTCTATGAGTAGGTATGGCAACATCTTTTCTGGTTCTTGTGCTATAGCTATGGGAGTCTCCATTAAAATTAAATTTATCAATGTTCTTTTTTATAAACATAAGATTTTGATAGATATATTCTCCCGTCATCGTCATAATACATAATTCCTTAAATTTATTTCTACAGGATTCAATATTTTTCATTTGCAAAATTGCGCGTATGGCGCGTTTTTGCAAAATGAATACTCTTTTAGATTGGGAGGCATTTCCCCATGCTAGTATGCCATAGATCATGATGGAATGGAAATAAGCATGGTAAACAGATTTTGAAGCCTTGATATCACTAAGTTGTCTTATAGTTTTTATCGCAAAGACCGCGGATTTAAGTCTACCAACTAGTTTGTCAATATGTTCAGCCCAAGTCAATTTTGAGTCAATAATTATTCCTAAAAACTTTATGTTGTCAAGGGTATTCAAAAAATGCTTATCTATTATATTATTAACAATGTCATCAGATTTCTCATTACCTAAAAAGAATTTTACAATATTGGTTTTATCTACATTCAAAATAAGGTTATTAGCACTAAACCATTCTTTAATATTACTAATTAATTTATCTAATTTTACACATACAATTTCTTTACATTTATCACTTACAATTACAGTTGTGTCATCCGCAAAGAGGACCATGTCACTTTCTCTTTCAAGGCAAACTACAATGTCATTGATATAAACTATAAATAAGAGAGGACCTAGGATGGAGCCCTGTGGAACTCCTAGCGCTATGTTGTTAGGATCGGATTTATACCCATTACAATTTAGAATCTGCTTCCGCTTCGTCAAATATGATGCAAATATCGACAGTTCTCTATTTTTTACACCATAATGCTCAAGTTTTCTTAAAAGAATCTTATGGCAAACACAGTCAAAAGCCTTTGACAAGTCACAAAACAATCCATAGGTGCTTTTAGATTTATCCAAATCCAGTAATATGCCCTCTATTAGGGAAGCTATCGCGTGATTGGTACTTTTTTTTTTCTGAAACCCAAATTGCCTGCTATTTAAAATATTATGTTGTTCTATGAATAGGTAGAGTTCATTTGTGATATATTTCTCAAAAA
Source organism: Eupithecia pulchellata (assembly GCA_963931895.1). Classification (NCBI taxonomy): domain Eukaryota; kingdom Metazoa; phylum Arthropoda; class Insecta; order Lepidoptera; family Geometridae; genus Eupithecia; species Eupithecia pulchellata. The sequence continues at coordinate 13,229,652 of OZ007527.1, read as the reverse complement.
TTTTGCTAAATACAGGCAAGATAGATATAGGTCTATAATTATTCGCATCACTACGAACCCCTTTCTTAAAAAGTGGGATTACTTTTGCTATTTTAAGCACGTCAGGAAAATAGCCTCGATCAATACAATCGTTTATGGCATTTGCCAGAGGTGAAGCTATTTCATTCTTAATTTGTTTCAATAGAGAAGTTGAGACGTCCCAAAGGTCACATGAATTCTTGGACTTCAACTGATCAATTAATCTAACAACTTTACTAGGAGTTATGCTAGATAGTACAAAACAAGTATCGTTAGGCATTCTCAGTTTATACATAAATTTCATGGATTCATTTTCTGAGTCCATGAGGTCTCTGGTCAAATTTGTTGCAATCTGCGCGAAGAAGTCATTGAAATGATTGGCAATGTCAGAAGGAGATGTCAGAATATTGTTATGAAAGTCTTTAATTTGTTCTATGTCATGATTGCATGTTATTTTTTTTCCCAGTTTCGCTTTTAATAATCTTCCAAGTAGCTTGGATAGGATTTTTAGCTGTTAAAATTTTATCCCGGATATCAATTTTCTTAGCTTGTTGGCAACATTTTTTAAAGATTTTACTGTAGCGGCTTATGTGAGATCTTACACTATCATCGTTTGTTAAGGACAGTAAGTAGTACAGACGCTTCATATTGGTTTGAGCAATCTTTAGTCCTGTTGTTGCCTAATCATTGAATGTTCTCCTCTCACTTATACATGTATTTTTGACTGGCATGATACCATCCAAGACTCAAAAACGATGCAAAGAAATCATTAAAATTATATGTATTGCAGTATAAGTATTCATTGTGCAAATCAGATTTCAGAATTTCAATAGAATTATTATTAACTAGTCTCTTAGTGATAAATTTATTAGTGCTGTTCTGGTCCTTTTCTAAATTAATACTTATACATTGCGCAAAATGGTCTGATTGTATGCCTAGTACTACTTTGGCATCTAGAATGTTTATGTTTGTAAAAATATTGTCTATACATGTATGAGAATCTTTGGCCAGCCGTGTTACATCAAAGATTTTTCTGCTCAGTGCATAACAATCTAGTAAATCTATGAGCATATTACTTTGAGTTAGGCTGTGTGGCATTGTAGTAGAGAAGTCAACATTGAAATCGCCACATAGTATAATATCTTTGGATATTTTATTTTTCTTGTTTAACAATTCTAGACATTGTTCTAATCTATCAACAAAAACATTAAGATTAGCATTAGGAGATCTGTAGACAACCATTACAATAATTGTATTTGTTTCTATACAACTTATTTCAAACTCTTTTTCAATATTCAGTTTGGAAATATCATTTCTAGACTTTGATTTAATATTGTTTTTAACAAGAATTGCAGTACCTCCACATTTATAAGTTTTTCTACAGTTAGCGTCAATTATTTTAAAATTATCAAAAACATAGCAATCAGTTTCCTCATTCTTCATCCATGTTTCTGTTACACAAAAAATGTCTAGATGTTCGTGTTCCAGAAACAAATTTAGTACGAGGTTTTTGCCTTTAATACCTTGGACATTTTGCTCATTCTAGCAAAGAGAACGGCACCATCTGTGGGCAGATGATTAAGAAGTTGAAGAGAAAAACCATAATTCGATCGATTCGCCTGCTGATATTATAATTTGAATTTGTTTGTAAGACTTTTTTTGGACTTTTTTAAAAGAAGTGGGACCTAAATTACAATCACAAAACAGCAGTAGTGTATCAATAAAAGTTGCGTATTTTCCGATTCCTCTAAAGCGATGGATGATATGTATGACGACAGAAGCTTTAATTTATTTTCTTCACACTTGGAACAACTCAACCATTCTTTTGCAAAGAAAGTATTTATAATAAACATTCCTCTTGCGGTACATAAGCATGGGACTTCACTCCAACCATAGTTTTTTTTATTGTCTGTGTTATTTTCAGCTCAACAAATGAAATTTCAAATGTTCTCCGCAAAAACTTATGGTGTTCCAGTAGTGATTCACTAACAAAAGCAACAGTTGATCAAATTGTGGATGAAACCAGAAATTTAGTGCTAGGTGCAGATGTAACCAACATTAAAAACTGGAAGAGTTCTCTAAGGTTTGGCTCAACATTTCAAAATATTTTCTCGCATCATGATTTAATTATTTATTTAGGTAAACCACAGTGTTACAGTTAATAACAGAATATTTAATATTTGTTTAACATTATAGCTAAGGATTACACAGATTAATACAATAAAAAAAGAAAGATGAATAGGTAATACAAATGTAAATTATCTTTAAATACATCCTCAGATCATAAAGTTATTATGTCTTAATCAGTATATTTCTTTTTCAGTACTATTGATCCAGTTTCCCTGTTTGAAAACTCAGTTCCATACTGCCCAAACTGTATTGTTGCTTCCACTAACAGAGGATTTGATAAATTTAAAAATAATGAATGCTGCTGCAACTTGGGCTTAGGAGTTTCCTTATTTAGCAGGAAGTCTTGTGCAAGCAGCACAAACCAGAAAACTTCATTTTTTGGCAAGACTGTAAGTTCTGAATGTTTAGATGGAGATGGTAAGCAAAAATTTGGCCGTAAAAGACTAGCTGATCAAAATGTCAACCCAAATGCCTATAAGAATTTGGAACCTGAATCAAATGTTTCCAATGAAGAAGATGATAAAGCTCATAAGAGTAATGTCGCCAAAATCACCTTTAAATCGGCCAGAGAGCATCTACTTGCCTCTAACCCTGCTACTCGACGGACCCTGGGCGCCACTCGCAAAGCAAAAGCCAAGTTTGTGTCTCCAATGATTGGAGCCCAGGAGTAAGTATAACACAAAATTTACCCAAGACTATTCTTAAATTATTATCTAAAAATTAATAAAAAATTATATTCTGCAGAGAAAAACAAGAAGCTAATGAACCTGGAATTGTTGATGAGAGATTGAAACATGTTGATCCAAAAATGATAGAGCTGATTGAAAGTGAAATTATTGATAAAGGGACTCCAATAAGTAAGTATTTAAATCTACAGTAAATTACTCAACTTTCAAAAAATAGTAATGTCTTCTGTACCTTCTAACAGGCATTCTCTGTAATAATTGCAGATTGGGATGATATAGCGGGCCTTCAGCTAGCTAAGTCAGTGATTCAAGAGGCTGTGGTATGGCCACTGCTCCGGCCAGATATCTTCACAGGCCTGAGGCGACCTCCTAAGGGGATTCTGCTGTTTGGACCTCCTGGGACTGGGAAGACTTTAATAGGTGGGTAATCGACGTTTGACGACCTCTGTGGCGCGGTACCCGAAGGTCCGCCTGCGACGCAGGAGGTCGCGGGTTCGATTCCCGCCTCGGGACAAATATTTGTATGGTCTACAGATAATATTATGTAGTAATATTGTATTATGTATATTGGTTGTCTAGTACCCATAACACAAGCTCTGCTTAGCTTAGGTCTACATGATGCTGTGTGGATTGTCCAGCATTATTTATTTAATCTTATTCTTATTTGTTATTCCTGTGTTTGAATTGATTAACGCAATCACAATTATTGTACTGTCGTTTTTCAGCACGCATGCACAACATGTAAATACCGTCACAGTCTTATGCTTCGTTTATAATAAAATGAGCTATTGGTAAACATGCCATTTAGAAAATTACAATAACCAACTAAAACAATTACATCTAGTATTCACATAACATTATATATAATGCGCACGAAAGCTATCCCCAGAAGGCAGAGTGCCCAATGTACTTGCAGAAATGTCACGTTGAATGGCAATGCGCATTCGTTGACCGAACGAAATACCTAGACGCCAGTTTCCCGATCACCTGTGTGGACTCTATAAGTAGCTTAGTTAACCACGTGTTTGCATTTGAATAAAGTTCTTTAAACCTAAATATGGCTAGGGGTACACTTCCAATTGATATATGTGCTCCAGGATTAACTTATTATCTGATTGATTTAATCTGTACAGGAAAGTGCGTTGCGGCGCAGTGCAACGCCACATTCTTCAGTATATCGGCATCCTCGCTGACGTCCAAGTGGATCGGCGATGGGGAGAAGATGGTCCGCGCGCTGTTCGCGGTGGCTCGGTGCCACCAGCCAGCGGTAACTAGCCATTTTACTTTCATTCTAAATAACTACCAGACTAACAGTACTGAACACACAAAATATAACCTTATATTATTTCACGGGTGTTCGTGAAGATGATACATTAATAAATAATTCATTCTTAAATAATAATAACTAATAAACAGGTAAACAAAGTGTAAACAGGTATGTTTCGCAGACTGTGACGTCATTCAAGACGCCGACATGACACTATTTAGCGTTTTCAAGGGAAATCTAAATTGTTTTTTATTTTATTTTTAAATACCTTATTTACATATTGTTTTTTTTTAGAATATACGTTTGTTTATGATAAACATATTAACTATATTATGTAACCAAGTTTTCAAATTAATCAACTAGCCTATTATATCTATTAATAATAAAATATAATTCCGTTCCAGGTGATATTCATAGACGAGATCGACTCCCTGCTGAGTCAGCGCAGCGACAGCGAGCACGAGGCCACGCGCCGCATCAAGACTGAGTTCCTGGTGCAGTTCGATGGCGCCGCTACAGGTATACACTGTGAAGTCATTAGGGTCGAGCGGTTGGAGTGGTTACTGCATTCATGTCCATTACAAGGTGTTACATTTTAATAGGTAGAAATTACATGAACCCTGTAAGGGCGTTGCAACATTAACATAATAATGATTTAAAATAATTTGTGGTGCGTATCCCAACTGAAAGTATTTCGACCTTCACTAAGAAGGTATTCTGGCCGAAGAATGTGGTGTTCCGGCGCTTTCGCAGACGATTACCGGTTGCAGCACATATCGCGTCACACACGTCGCCGATATTACGTGGTAGTTAGTAAATAGGTTTATTTTATATTATGTCAGATTATGGTGTGTTTTATATAGGTCGTAGTTTTTAACATCTTGTACTAGACTAATGTTGCCTGAAATAAATTATTATTATTTTTACCTGCCAAGTTATGTATCTAAATTTTTAAGTACCTATCTCTTGCAGTGTTATTAGGCTAACTATTTTAAAACTTTATCTCCATTGATCTATCAGTGCATGATGCCTGGAAATTTATATTGTATTACCCATATAAGTAGGTAGGTCACTTATCATATCAATCATCATATCATATCATATCATCAGCAACAATAGCGCGCAAAAAAAATATAATAAGCAAAGAGCCGGTAGTTTTGCAATGATTTTATAATTTAATGTTGTTGTGCCAAGGAGGCGGACGAGATCAGGCTGTTCCACATAATATTATAACTGCTGCATCATCACGTTCATATGGAACTTATCTTTTAATATGCACCTTATTAGAATATATATTTAGTATTATTAGTTAAATTGTTATTGTGCAGCGGAAGAGGACCGTCTTCTTATAGTGGGCGCCACCAACCGCCCTCAAGAGCTGGACGAGGCAGCGCGCAGGCGGCTCGTGAAGCGGCTCTACATACCGCTACCGGAGGCCGATGTAAGATATATCTATACCATATCTGACTATCTGGCCAGAAACAAATGGAAGTTAAGGAGCCTATTCAATTCAAACAATCAAATACTGCCTCTTTTTAATATTAGCATCTAGTAGTGTTTTTCATTCGATCTCGCGGGCGAACTCTAGCGCCATCTAGTGATCTTGAATGATAGCTGATTTCTCCCGCTCAAATATCGAAGCACGTCACACTTTTTACTATGGGATGAGGTATCTGTACTAGTAAAGGCACTAGTGTTATGTTATATTGTGATATAAGTATTAACACGAAAATCTGTTATCCACACAGGCGCGTGAGCAGATAATCGTGAACCTGCTCGCTCACGAGCAGCACTCCCTGACTCCCGCGCAGGTGACGCGCGCGGCGCAGCTGACGGCCGGGTACTCCGGCGCCGATGTTAAGTCGCTCTGCTCCGAGGCGGCCATGGGGCCGATACGGGCGGTGCCTTTGCATCTGATGCCTACTATTGATAGGAATAAGGTACGTATTTACTTAAATACCTATACCGAACCGCAAGAAAAACGGTTTAGTTTAGATATTGCTTTCGAATAAGACGAAAATAATACAACAATTAAAACGCAGAAAACAAACTTAGCAGACACAAAGTAACACAGAGTAAACAGAATATGAATGACGTCAAATGAATGAGCGTAAGGGCCTCTCCTTACGCCCCGACGCTATTCTCATTGCATACGCGTGCGAGCTTGCTTTGGAGGCCTATTAGTCAAAATGTGTAAAGTCATTGGGTGAAGTGAGTGTGAAGTTCACGAAACTTAAACTTTGGGAAACAACAAATTTCTGTCGTGTTACTCCAAATTACGCTGATGAATTGTAGGGAATGATCTTTTGTTGTATCATAATTTAAAGAAGTTTTTAACTTGCAGGTACGACCGGTATGCTTCGAAGACTTCACGAATGCCCTGCAGCGAGTTAAGCCGAGTGTTTCCCAAGACGATCTGGGACAGTATGTGAAGTGGAACAATACATACGGACAAGGCTTTTAATAAAATGATTTTGTTTACTAAAATACTTTTCTGTTTGCACTTCTAAAACCTTACCCATTTCCCTTTGTCCTATTCTAATTTAAGCATTTCTTAGTGAGACAAGTAATCCTAAAGATGATCATATTCACAAGACAAGTAATTTTGATTAAGATCAGCAAAATATACAGAAGTCCGAAGAGTATAGTTAGCCCCTGTGTAGACACCTACCGCAATGTATAAAAAAGAAAGTTTTTACCTAATCAGTGTGTCCTACAGTCATGAACTAGGTACGGAGCTGAATAGGATAGGAATAGGACACTCAAGATAGGGCTGGTACAGCAGTTCAAAGTTGCTCAGCCACCAAAGTCATCGTTACATAGCTCAAAGAATTTGCAAACTGAAATGGCAGTGGGCCAGCTTTATTTCGCGAAGAACCGACAATCGTAAAAGTGTTCTTGAGTGAAGATCGCGGCTCGGTAAACGTAGTGTAGGACGCACTCCAGCCAGGTGGGATGACGATCTGCGAAAGACTGCTGGTAGATGCTGGATGCGACAAGCGGAAAACAAGGCGCTATGGTGCTCATTAGGTCAGGCCTATGTCCTAATTATGACTAACATGGGCTGGATTCATTTCCGTTTCCAAGTTTTGCTTGAAATGTCTTTTTTTTTAATTTTGATTCGGCCAAATGGTGAAATGTCAATGTTACTTCAAAGCCATTCAAAGGTAATTGTCAAAAACACATGTTTGTTTTTATTTTGTTGTGATCTTTGAGCGTTTTATTGCTACGATTTTTTTGAGATTTAACTGGCTAATTCATATAATTAAATATACCACAACTAATTCGTAGCGATTGAAATATCTTACGTGACGGATGAAAATAAGTGATAATGGAGGCCGATAACAGAGTTGTGGTCCTAATAGACATGGATTGTTTCTACTGCCAAGTAGAAGAGAAACTCAACCCTGCAATAGCTGGCAAACCTATTGCTGTGGTCCAGTACAACCCCTGGAAGGGCGGCGGGTGAGCATCAAGCATTTAATTTACCTTCACAGGGATCGATCAATATCAGTTTATGTTGCTAGCCATTTCCAATTGACTGAGGGAACCTCAAGTTTTTGTTTACATTTGTAGGATAATTGCTGTAAACTACGTAGCAAGAGCCAAGGGAGTCAATCGGCACATGAGAGGAGATGAAGCCAAAGATAAATGTCCCGAAATAGTACTGCCTACTGTTCCATGCTCAAGAGGAAAAGCTGATATTTCAAAGTAAGTTTTAACTAAAATATTGTGCCTATTTTAATAAAGAAGTATTTATTTAAAAGAAGCCTTTCAGATTTTTCTTATCTAAAATACTAGGTACTTACCTATCATATTATATATTTCAGGTACAGAGAAGCTGGCAAGGATGTTGCAAGAGTTTTACAGAAATTCACTCCACTCTTAGAACGAGCTTCAATTGATGAAGCTTACTTGGATATTACCGGCCCAGTAAATACTTATAATTTCTGAGTGATTTCTGTAGCTATATTCATAGCAGAGAAGAATATTGTGTATATTAATAATTTCAGGTCCAAGAAAGGCTGAAAATCTTGAACCCTAGCTCAATTACAAGAACTCTGATCCCGAACACTTTTGCACTGGGCTATGATAATGTATCAGAGTTTCTAGCTGATGTCCACAATGGTGGGTCAGAGTTCATAGAGTTTGACTATGAACATGCATCTCGGCTGCTTGTGGGAGCAGTTATAGTGAGCGAGATCAGGGCTGCTGTTTACAAGGAGACTGGTAAGAGGCTAGATATCCATTGAATTACTAGAATTTATGGTAATATTGCCTTCAATCTAGATCAGAATCTTTCCTATTTAAAGTTAAGGAAAATGTGTATTCATCTATACTTATAAGGCCGCCGATAGTGCCATTTTAGATATAGTTAGTATTAAGATTGTGTAAAATTGTAACGTTTTAACTGTATTGATGGTGCAATAATGTAATATTCTATTATATACTGATATGTTTTAATATTCAATTTCGTGCAGAACTCTAAGCTAGTTTTAGTTAATGTTGATCAATAATTAAATAAAAAAAATAATTCACACATACTGATTGTTCCAGGATACAGATGCTCAGCAGGCATAGCCCACAACAAAATCTTGGCTAAGCTGGTCTGTGGAATGAACAAGCCCAACAAACAGACTGTCTTGCCAAAGCATTCCATAGATGTTCTTTATAAGTAGGTAGTCAGTATTTCCTATTCATCCTGTTGTTGGAAAAAGGCCATCCCTTTCCCTTCACTCCATGTATTTTCAAAAAGAATTGCAGTTATTGTTCCCTAGTTTAATTTTATGATGTTTCAGGACACTTCCAGTGAAGAAAGTGAAGCATTTGGGTGGAAAGTTTGGCTACACTGTTTGTAAGCTGCTTAACATTAGCAATATGGGAGAGCTGCAGGCTTTCTCTGAAAAGCATTTACAGAATCTGTTTGATGAAAAGAATGGGTAGGCTTTGTCATTCTAAGTTGAAACTTATTGATATGACTTTAATGTCGTAATTTATGAAGACCCTGAATAATCTGTTTACAGGACTTGGCTGTACAACATAGCCAGAGGAATAGACCTTGAGCCAGTGCAAGCAAGATTCAACCCTAAAAGTATTGGTTGCTGCAAGAATTTCAAAGGGAAAGAGGCCCTATTTTACTTAGACAGCATCAGAAAATGGCTGAGAGATCTCGGCGACGAAATTGAAGATAGATTAGAAAAGGATGCGTTGGAGAATAATAGAACGCCAAAACAGATGGTTGTATCTTTCTCGACGCAAATGCCTGATGGGCGCGACACGAGTTCCTCTCGCTCTTACAATTTCGGTTTTGAAGATGAATTGTGCGGAGAGCTGTTTTCTACGAAGGCTTTGGAACTGCTCATGGAGAGTACTGAAGGAAATAAAGTCAAAGGTAAATAATGATTTGAAATGCACTGAGACTGATGTTTTTCGTCATTAATGTTGTATTTGTAAGAACTCAGAGAAACCTGTACCTACCTACCTAGTGTGTATGAATATGATGTTATATTTTTGCAGAAGGGGAAAGCAATAGAAGATTAAAAGCGCCAATCAAATTCCTGGGCATCAGTGTTGGGAAATTCGAGGACAATGCAGATATGAAGAAAACTAAGAAAATCAATGACTATTTTGGTGCAGGTACCTCAAAAGTTGTCATAAAAAACCCCAAAGAGACAAAACCGAATAGTGAAACGCAGAATGAAAATAAACACAATGACAAAGAGTACATCATGCGAAAGTTCTTTCAAGTTACTGATAAAGTAAAAGTAGAGAAACCTAAAGCTGTAGCAGAATTTTCGAATTCAGTAGAAAACAAGCCAAAAATAGAAGCCGAAAAAGCAATACCCGAAAAAGTTGGACCACAATTAGACACAGACTTGGAGAAGCAAGAATCATTCTTTGCAAGATTACTCAGCAGAAAAATAGATAATGACATCATAAGCATAGATTCAGACTCTTCACAATCCACTGTAAACAAACCAGTCAAGCCAAATACTCCTCTTTGTGAAGTAGAGGCTTGTGGGGATGCCAGCAGTGATACACACTACTCTGGGTCAACTATTAACGAAGAAATCGACAAAAGCATTGCTTTATTTGACGACGATCCCGAGGAAGTAGATCGTGTGAAAAACATGCGAAAATTACTCAACTCTACCATGGTAACAGAGCATAGCACTGAAACGGAAGATCACATCGCAAATGTTCATGAGGAAACCGATAATGGAATAACTGCAGAGACGAACAGACGAAAGCGTGACGAAAACCTACCCACAAAACATGTAGTTACTGAAAGCAACGACTCATTATTTAACTGCTCAGAGTGTGGGAAGACTATTCCAATACACATGGTTGAGACCCACGCGGATTACCATCTCGCGGTAAAATTAAGAGACGAGGACAGACAGCAAGTAAGAGCGGAAAAACGAGAGAAAAAACAAATTATCCAGGAAGATAAGAAACAGAGGAAACCCCCAGAGGAAAGGAAACAAAGAACACCTCCAGAGGAAATCACGTCAAGGAATGACTCTGTAGCATCTGTAGCTAGCTTTTTAGTAAAAATAGATGACAGTATACCTACCGAAGTTTGTACAGAATGCGGTAAGAGAGTGCCCATTGAGAAGGCAACAGAACATTCTGATTTTCATGAAGCGCAAAAGTTAAGTAGAGAACTGAATAAAAGAGTAACACCCCTAGTTTCAGGGTTGTCTGCATCTAGTAAGAAAGCTAATGTTTTAAGCAGCAGTGTTAAGAGGAAAAGGAAATCCTCGTCACCTTTAAAGAAATCTAAAATTCCGAAGTGTAAATCTATAGACTCATTTTTCCGAGTTACGTAATATAAATCGAAAAGGTACGTGGGCCACACGACCGCACCGCTATGGTTGGATTGCAGGATCGGATCGACCCAAGAGATAGTAGTGACAAAAATGGTACGATATTGTTGGCCATTGGTCTATGTAGCTCTACTCAGCTCCAAGGCTGATGCGTTTACCTAGGCACTTCTATTCACGGCAATTTGATAAAACATGAATAAGGCACCTATACTAATAATATTCGATCTGGGCCCCGACTCCGGTTGACCGTCCGTTGACCCGAGTCCGGTAGCAGGACACGGTATCGAGGTGATCGTGCGCGTTCTTAGAGCATTTAGAACTAAGTGCGCGACTGAAAAGGCTTATGTTTTTATAGGACTCGGTACAGCGCCTCTGTCGTGCGAACAGGGAACTACATACTGGTCTCGAATAGTCTGGATCCTGATTATCATGTCCAGAAATTGAACTCGCAATTAGCTCCATACGCTGCGCGCTTTGATCAGGGAGTTTAGGTAAAATACAATTTCAGCCGTGTTTTTTTGTGACCCGACTACCAATAGTTATGCCATAAAAAGATAGTATCATAATAACACAAGTATATGTACATAATGTAGCCGATTTATTTTTACCTTCGTAGCGGCGGCGTAACCAACTACACTAAATACTCTAGTCCAATTGTAACTAATGAACGATTTTTCCTAACTAATTAATTTAAAAAAAAAATCTACTAGCATAAGATATTTATTTTTACAATGTTGCAATTGAAGCTCCTATTTATCCAATTTGTAAAGGTTAATAGAGGGACATCTTTTTTGCCTATATACTTGTGTTTGGTGGAACAATGTAAAATGATCAGGGGTACCAATGTGTGTTTTTCTAATTAAGTGTCATGGTTGTAGGTTAATATCATGTTTGTTTTTACAGGGTTTTTTATTTGTTGAGATGTTATAATATAATATTAGTTGTAACACAATAATATCTTTTCACAATGGTAAAATATGGTTTAAATTATCTTATTTCCACCAAACACCCTGTATAAAGTCCGGATTACCGTGCGAGGCAACGCGTAGCATTCAAATTTTCAAGTAGTGCGACAATTTCATATTTCTAATTCATTAGCAGTCCATTGTAAGTTTTCCAATTCATAAAATAAAAATCTGATGATGACGATCAACATTGACTTATTTTTGACTAAATCCTTACTCCCTATAAAATGAAATCCAGCAATACTTTTTGTAAAAGTTTATTGATGTAAGTCTAAACGCTGAGGATCTCAGCCTGGAGTTTCCTCCAAACGTCGAGGGGCCCGTGCTCGCGCTGGTACTTGACGTTGCAGCCGTCGTTGGTGAAGCGGCCGTCGTCTCGCAGCTTCTCGTACTCTTCACGGTCGTACTTTGTGAAGCCCCATCTCTTGGATACATAGATCTGGAATAGAAAAGCAAGATGAGTACAGAGCCGAAGCGCTAGACGTGGGTTAGTTGTTATTGCTATATTTTCGACCTCTGCAGCATGGTGGATCTGCCTGCGACAGAGGAGGTTGTGGTCGATTCTTGTCAAATGATGAAATGGGGGACGATCGGTAAAGACTTCTTCAAGTTGTTAAAACCTAAATATCTATGTTACATGTTATTTACACAAGCTCTGCTCAACATGGGGCTAGAAGATGGCTGGTGATGGTTATCAGGCATTATTAAGAGAAATTTTGATTCAACAGATAATTAAAAATATTTTAATTTTCCATTCACTGTTACAAAGGAAATGTAATGGCATAAATTACCTTCTGACGGCCAGGGAACTTGAACTTAGCACGACGCAGAGCTTCAATTACAGCGGCCTTCCAACGGTCACTAGAGCGTACGGACATAATGGGCTGTCCGATGCGCACACGCGCTACTGTGCCTTGGGGCTTGCCAAAGGCACCACGCATCCCAGTCTGGAGCCTGAAATTAAACAAAATAATAAATTACAACATCTACTCACTTCTTCACTTCTCTATTCACTTTTTAATCAAGACCAAATATTTAGATAGCTTCTTCCGGTTTAATTAGCTAATTTTGTGTTAATTTTTTAATGCCATAGCCATGGTCGCTAATTAAAACTGTTGGAGATCCATTATGCAGTGCTATGAAATACTATTACAGCAGATTAATTTCTTATGTCATTTCTAGTTATGGACTTCTGGAATTTGTTGAACAATATAGTAAAGCACATTTTAATTACTAATGAACAACTCTACTACTACACTTCCTCACTTTTATGCCTTATGCTGTGGACCAATATTTAAAGTGCACTGACATGGACTAAGATATGCACACATCTGCTTAAGAGGTGAATAGACAGGCCTATTAATATTCTTATTACATTAAAGGCTGGCTTACTCTGACCAGGGTTGAGCAGTGAAAGGCTTAAACTTTTTTACTACTTCAAATACGCTTTGAAATAAGTATCTAGCAAAGTACTACAGAAATTCACAACAAAATTAACAGAACAATGTATTGTAAACACAGGAATGTAACTCACCTATCAGCTCCAGCACACGATAACATTTTGTTGATGCGGATGACATGGAATGGATGCAACCTAATGCGGATGTGGAACTGATCCTTGCCGCAGTTCTTCACGAGATACTTGTTGCAGCAGATACGGCCTGCCTCTAGCGCCTCCGAGCTCAGCTGCTCATACTCGTCAGACACCAAGTGGACGCATAGCGGGAAGTCATCCACGGCAGCCTTCTTCTTTCCCAAGTCGAAGATGCGGATCTTCGCGTCGGGAACACCGCGGCAGAACCGGGACTTTGGGTAAGGTTTGTTTTTACAGTACCGGTAACTGTAACACAAATACAACACATTTTAGACACTTCACTGAAATCCAGTTACGAAGAGAGGAGAGGTTGGAATGCAATATTTACCATCTTGCTGGCCGGCGCCCCATTGTGATCTGAAATATACAAATAAGTCAGCTTAGAATAGGTCACAGGGCTGTTCCACTTATTGTAAAGCCAAAATATTCAACACTTTTTCAGATGAAAACGGATTTTTTCGATTCACAAAAATAAATCGCACCTTCACAAAGAGACTCCGTTGCTTGAAAGAACTTGACAAATGACAAGACGTGGAGAAGACAGAAGTTTGACTTTGACACAACAATAAACCCAGTATTGCCACCTCACCTCCACCTCACACAGTCAGACCTCCAACAAACGTGTTGGTCTTGGGCTTTGAGTATCTAGAACGGGAGTTGCCAAGCGCTTTCTGTCAGTACTAAAATCTTTCTGTCAGATTTCGAGGGGGGCGAGGTAATACGGTACAGCACACGTTTACATAATCACGCATACTAATGCAGAAAAATAAAGCGTCCATATAAACGCACACTAAAGTAAAAGCTGGACACAAACAAAAGAACACGCACACAAATATAGAATTAGTGTTGTTACACTATTGTTTAGTTACACACTAACACAAAAAAGTAGTGCTGGATGTAAAACGACCGAAAAAATAATGATTTCGAATGAATGAAATCAGGGTTGTTAAAATTATACAATGCTTTTTTAATAAAGGTATTGTTTCTTACTGAGGGATTTTAGACATGCATTTAAATATAGAAAAAAAATGTTCCGAATGAGAGAAAAGCGAAAAGTTGGTTTTCCTTTCATTTGACATTAACTAAGAACCATAATTTGTAATTGACGCCCCGTCTATTTGGGACTATTGTTTTTTTTTACTTATGCAAATCGAAAAGTTTTCATTATCTATATCTATATGTTTTCATAGAGAGCAGGAGAAGAAAAGCGGCAGTAAGAAAGAGAGAAAGAAAGGCAGAAAATATAGGTATTTATTGTGATAGGTACAGGCTGGGTACAGGGATAATAAAAATTTATCTAGATTAACATTATGTAGATCGGGCCGCCCCGCCGCCGTGTTTCATGTCATGATCAGTGCGGTGTTCCTGCGCTATCTATAAAAAGGGTATTTTAATTATTAATATTAATAAATTGATGGCGAAAATTTCTACTAAAAGAAAAAACACGAGCTATCTATCATCACTTCGCTTGTGTCTTTCTGTATCAAGGTTGTTTTGTAATTCCTTTTTTTTATAAATAAATCTGCTTCTGACTTATAATAATATTATATTTTTAATACTATATTATTAAATATCATTATTTGTGTCATTTTATTTGTTGTTTCTTATAAATCTATATTACATTTAAAATGGAATAATTTATTGTAAATGTGACGTACACATTTTTCCATAAAAAATGGATTTTGGTATCTCTTATGGTATTATGGTATCATTTGCATAACCAATTTTCCTATATCAATAGATTTTTTGTTACAAAAAACATCGCATTTTACACAAATTTTTCGTTCATTCCATCATTCGTTCAATCAATTTCACTCAACTTGTCCCCGCACTACGCCTTCTACCAAGGAATCACAAACTATATAGGGATGCTACCAAGGAATAAAAATGTCGCAACTGATATTCTATTAAAATCGAAATTATACAATATAACAAAAAAGAATTCAGAAAAATGTCACTTACTTGTGATAGGAAACACTATGTACCCTTAAGTTGGATGTCTCCAATTGCCTTTTATACCCATAAACCGCACAATTCACCATTTGTGGTGAGCACTATCTCGCGACACGAAACGATAGCAAATGGCCGCGAAGTTACGAGTGAAGTAGTTTTATTATTCGTCTATGGTCAGTAAAGTCTTGTGACCAACAGAGGGGTATCCTGACCTTGCCAACTCCCGTTCTAGATACTCAAAGGTCTTGGGTTATCTTGGGTTATCTAGACTTGTACTAGCTTGACATAAAGATGTTGAATTGCTGTCGTTAAAATTTATTTTGATAGAAAGGTGCAATGAATGCATATTACAATTAGTTGTGTGCACTTCAAAGATAATATTCCCTTACTAATTGAGGACTGAAGTAGAGTTTTGTTTTTGGTGAAAAGTTCTTTTAAGGGTAGCGGTTATAAAGTTGGCAGCCCAAAACAATAATAATTGTCAATGTCAAATATGTCATGTCAATGTAAAATTGACAAACAAAAGTTATATGCTGGCTCTGGCTGGCTGATGTTTTTGTGTAAAATTACAAAAACATTTGGAGTAAATTAAGTTAATTTAGAAACTAAGGTAGAGAAAAGAGATAAAAATGGGTGCTCTAACCAGCCGTCAACATGCTGGCGTTGAGGAAGCTGATGTGGTCTCGAATCACGCTTACAAATATCCACCTCGATCAGGTAAGTTCATGTTAACTATTACCCATAATAAATTAGGTCTCATTAACCACCCGTACACACTAACCGTGTACAAAGATTGATTGTAACTCCATTCTGCTTAATATCTCTAAGCTAGCCAAAGATCTTTAAAAAAAATTGTAAATTCAGCTAACACCATTGTAATCACCTACACCTGTGTACCTACTTGTAATTTCGCTAGACATCATCTCATTGAAAAATTTATTGCTGATGATAGCACAGCTAGCGAATTTATGTGTAAGAGTGACCTTAGGATAAAATTTATGGAATTTACTCCAAGGTCACTGTTATATTCATCAAAACAAATTTGATCTATTTACCAACAAAAATAAAGGCTTATCTTGCACAGGAAACTACTTTGGCAGTCACTTTATCATGGGAGGAGAAAGATTCGACACACCACAGCCTGAGGCTTACCTTTTTGGTGAAAATGCAGATCTAAACTTCTTGGGTAGCAAACCTACACCTGTAAGTGCCACTGTTATATAAACTTGTGTTGTCTTGACACAACTATTTATGTGTGCGACTCAACAACAATGACATTGCATATTTAACTAGATAACTGGAATAAAAGTATGGATATGATTTGGTAGTGTGGGTGTGTTTCACACTGTTATGAAATATTTTAATATTGCCATGACATGTATTTGTTGTAATTACATGACTCTTCATTTCTCTTCCATAATGTTAAGGCAAAACATTTTGTTTCCTATTAGAGAAGAAATGTAGGTGTGCCCGGTATCCTCATTAAAAAGTCAGATGAATGAATTTTAAGTGACAACAGACCAAGACCACCTAATAAACTTTGACGACCTCTGTGGCGCGGTGGGCGAAGGTCCGCCTGCAACGCCGGAGGTTGCGGGTTTGTTTTCCGCCTCCGGACAAATATTTGTATGATCGGATGTTCTATGTATAATAAAAAATATCTATCTATGTTGGGGCCAGAAAATGCTGTGTGTATTGTCCAGTATTAAACTGATTAGCGTTTGCTGCCTGCATCAGCTGTAGTTTTTGATTTGATTTTAATCTTGTGTCTCACACAATGTTGAAATGTAAGAAATGGAAGGGTCTGTCTGTCTTGAGCCCGTTACATTAAGAACACAGTGACAAGACCATCTACAAATATTTTATACCATTAAAACCCTTCTTCATTTAATTTCAGTTCCCTTACCCCCCACCACAGTCAAATGAACCAACCAAAACATTGAAAAGCCTTGTAAATATCAGAAAAGAGTCGTTGAGGTTTGTGCGATGCCCCGAGCCCATGGGTAAACTGTCAGATTCTGAGAACAAAATTGGAGACGGTGCCATGAAATCAGCTGATAATAACGGGAAAGGGACATACTATAACATTGAGTTTACATTTGACTGTGATGTGAGATGTGCCATCACAATTTTCTACTTTTGCACTGAGGAAATCACTCCTACTGGGGTGGTGTGAGTATTTATTTTTAACCTTTTATACAAGTTCGTGAAAGTCCGTCCAACATAATCCATTTTCATGATTTCTGCAAATCTGCTATAAGTACCAATTTGGACTCTATTATTTTAAGCTAGATATGTGAAGCATTTCATTATTATGTTTATTTTACTGGCAGTTGGGCATGTGAAAGTATTTGCTTTCATCTAAATTCAAATCTATCCCTCCTGAGCAATGGGATGACTCCTCTATTATACAGTTTATTAAATAACTTAAAGACCCATCATGCACATTTTAACATTGCACAAAAACTTAAAAGTCTTAAGTGCAGGTCGGTAATTTGACTTAAAGACCTGTCCCCGGACCGAATGAGTCCTAGCGCGCGTTTTATGCAAGCTGTATCTGAGTTGTGGATGAACTAAAAGCACTCATTGTGTTATTCAACCTACAGATACTACCCCCGGGACCCGACAACAAACTCTCAAACATACCACTACAAGAAGGGCGCCAATCAGCAGTTCTGTCAGTTAGCCCACGTGTTTGACCCCTCCAAGCATGCCGAGGAGGACTTGGTCTACAATGCTGACAGGGAGATCATACCCATCGCCATTTACTGCGTCGTTGACGAGGGGCAGGAAGGTAAATAATACGAGACATTTCTTACTACTGATTGATAAAACATAAAATTTCAGATCAAGAACTTATATTTATCTAAGTACATGAATTAATAATATAATATTAATTATGACAAAAATTCAAAACGTAAAATAGGCGGCTTATTGCTTAAAACTATCTTATTAATAAAGATATATGAAATTTAAGAGTGAGTAATACAACAGAAAGTAAAAATAATGAATTACTATGAACTCTAGATAGATTTGGCTTCAAGATTAGCGTTACAGCTAAGTTTTTGAATACAAAAAAAGCTAAATAAGAAAGAAGCTTGACCCACAGTAGAGACCGAAAATCTGGATATTAATTTCCAATAGTCGCAGCCCTCAGTGATGGCGGCACGGACATAAGGACTTCGCGGCGCAAATCTTATTCTCGACTATTTTGAATTTACCTCTCCAGTACAACAACCAAGTAGGATAACAAGGAGAAGGCTACAAGCGCTATCTGCGTTTTCATACGTTCCGCAATCACCATGAACAATGCACACTAGATGATCTCATTTCGTTCCATTACAATAAACTCGACTTTCGTGTTTTAAACAGGGTTACTCCTGCAGCACTGCACTAATTCAGTTACTCAGAAAATGTTCACGAAACAATTTTACATTTGTATAAGTGTCTGTAGGGACTTAAAACTACTCCTCATAAAAATAAAGTGAAAACTGATAAAGGTGTATTATTTTCCAGAGATACGACAGTCTCACACAACCATAGCAGTTGTAGAGCGGCACTCAGACGGTACCTATGTGCTCAAGGCGTTGAAGCAGAAGCTCTTTGTAGACGGACTGTGCTATCTGCTGCAGGAGATATATGGCATTGAAAACAAGAATTTGGATACAAAGGTATGACTTCAAAACATTACACTCTGACAGACCAACCTATAGAGGTTGGTTGACGTAACGTTATGGACCGACACATCCCAGGGTGGGTTGATAAAATAAATAATGCTGGACAATTCACACAGCATCATCTAGCTCCAAGCTAAGCAGAGCTAGTGTTATGGGTACTAGATTACTGATATACATAATAAAAGTGTATTTTTTTATTATAAATAGAAAAAAAAAGACCAGAACACCCTGAACAAACATCTGCAGATCGTACATTCATTTGTACCGATATGGGAATCGAACCCGCAACCTGTATCGCAGGTGGACCTTCACCCACCGTGCCACAAAGGTCTATTTATACAATCCCTTTCAGCCGAGTTCGGACGAGGAGACCGAGGACGGCGGCTCGGAGTGCGTCATCTGTATGTGCGACGTGAGGGACACACTCATACTGCCGTGCCGACATCTTTGTCTCTGCAACTCCTGCGCCGATTCGCTGAGGTAACTTAGTTGTACAAAGTACAATGTGTAGATAAGGTCAGACCAATCTACTTGCAATATGTGATGTATGTTGTTCCACATTTAATAATAATTCAATGTTTTTCCTCTAAATGCCCACGTACAGTACAATACGTGATGGTTATTGTACCATATTAAACCTTCATTATTACCTAAATCTAATAAATAAATCAGTTGCGAATTATCAGCGTTAGCGTTATCATTACCGTTTCCACGGTACCTCTAACATAGTATTAAAGAACCCAAGTGTTAGAGGTACCGTGGAAACAGGCTAAATGATAACTCTAACGCTGATAGTTTGAGAAAAAATATCAAAAAAAAAATGGAAGCAAAGGATATCATCATCAGCCTATAAGTCCGCTGGACCTCTAGGCCTTCCCTAATAATTTGGGGGTTATTTCCCGTAATCCCCACACCGGGCATGCGAGTTGGGGATCGCAGTTCGGTGGAGTTGTTCTGGAGAGGGCGCTGCTGCCCGCCCCTGGTGTGTTTCCCTTAGTCGGCTCTTACGACACCCACGGGATGAGTTAGGGTGGTGAAATTCTATGCCGGCACCACACGGCACTGACTGAGCACATAATCCAAGATAACCTTAATGCTTACCTTAGCTTAGAGCTGATAAACTCGCTGTAATAATGTCCACTGTAACAGGTACCAAGCCAACAACTGTCCCATCTGCCGCGCGCCCTTCCGCGCCCTCCTACAGATCCGCGCGCTGCAGCGCCGCGTCACGCCGGCGCCCAACGCGCCCGCCTTGCCGCCGCAGCATACGCCCGACGTACGTATATATACATATCCTTACTTTATCACTACCACAGATAACATAATAGTAGTACAGATACCTCATCTCAAAGTAGAAAACTCCTTTAGTATTCTTTCAGTGAATTAAATTAATGTTAACAATGAGGGTACGAAAATAAATATTTTTATACAAAATAACAGCGTTATTACCATACTATTCGTAACGCTAGGTCAAGTTTTGCCTCTCTATTCGGCCTCATTTACTTACGAGAGCTTTATTTAGATTAATATTATTAATATGACGTATTGTTTTGTACACAGGGTAGTATGGAGAACATCCCAGCTGGGTACGAGCCCGTATCACTCATCGAGGCGCTGAACGGAGTGCACGCGCCGCCCCCCGCGCCGCGCCTGCACCCCGCCATCGCCAGCCCCGACACTGACACTGCCTCGCAGGTACTCACACACCTGATACTGGTACACATCCCACCTGGCTACGATCGAGGTGAAATATTGAAAAAAAGAGCGACCTAGTAGGGACCCTTGGGGTACGCCTGACGGTATATTCACCCAACTAGATGAGGAAGAAAACCCATTAAAAACCACAGCATGGTATCTATTGTCAAAATAGGAGGTTATCCATCTTTAGATTACCATGGATTCTCGCCCTTAGAAGCTTCCTAAACAGCAACTGGTGGTCCAATCTTTCAAATGCTTTGCTATAATCAGCGAAAAAACATGTTCTCTTATATCAATTGATATTAGAGGATAAGTATGGGGGACTTGTCACTGAGGTAATGTTAATTATTGTATGTTGGTACAGCAAGCGGCGGAGATCCTGAACCGCTGTAACGTGGAGCGCGGCTCCACTATGAGCCTGTGCGCGGCGGGCGCGGGCGGGGGAGCGGGCGGGGGGGCGGCGCGCCGCGGACGCTCCTCCTCGCGGGACGACATCAACGCGAGGCAACACGCCAGCGAGGTAACGTGTCTAAAACATTAAAAATATTTATTTATCTACCTACATAATGTAATGTGTTGCGAAATGTGATATTTACTATCGTCTAAGGAACCCGAAATTGTAAAACAGTTTTTTTATGCATAACTTATTTTTTTTAAATCGAGCGCGTAACTATAAAATATTATGAATTTTCGTTACCTCTCACGGTTTTACTGTATGACTTCCCCGTAGTAGTTCTGAAAGAAATATTCCTCCTGTATATACAGGGGGACTTTTTTTCAAGTAGTGCATATGCGCAGCAGTACAATGACACTCAGTGAAGTTGGACCGCTGTAGTCTATGGCAATAAAGGCTTACTATCAAGTCAGCCAGCGATGTAACGGATAAAGATCAATGTGTCTCTGGTTTTCGTCTGTAGGACCTTTAGCGCCTTTTTACATACAAACACGGTGTGTTGGTGAACAGAATGAGTGCTCTTGAACAAACGCTTTGGCGAGTGTTTATGTCACTCAGCCAAGGGCACTGTCTCTATGTATGAGAGGTAGGAACTGCGCGGCTTAGGCAAAATAACATAACTCTTTGCTCGCCACGCTCTGTCAGAACGAGGCTCCCTTCGCTCGCCACGTTTTCACTCAAGCTGTTATATAGCATTTTTGTTATAGTTTCGAATGTCTGTGTTGCTGGCGCGCGAGGAACAAGCAGCCAAGTTGGCGGAGGAGAAGACCACCGTGGATAGTCCACTGCTGAGCAACCACAAACCCAACCATGTCACAAAGGTGAGTGCCTTACTTCCTGTTGGTTAGTATGTGATTTTCTATCACTTCTTACGATGGTAGTACCGAAAAGGAAAAGCATTACCTGATTCCGTTTCGAATATGTAAGTATATTATTATTATTATTGCAACAGCCAAGATTCCACTCTACATCCACGATCGTCTTTCCGGTTTTCTAGCCGCACACAGCGTTCTTGATGCGAATGACAAAATCCGTCTTTAAATTCGAATTAACTTTTAAGTCTTTCATTTTCGCCTGTTAACAGTGTTTATTTTTAAGAACCTTAAACCATTCGATGTTTGTTGGCGTTCCTTAATGTATAAATAAATAAATGTCAGCGTGGATAGTGAATGACCCATTACTCCCGTATACCTATGTTTGGGGGTAGGTAGTGGAATTCCCCCAAATGGTAACAGAAGGAGATCTCCTCTGTGCTGGAGTTCGCCCATCTGGTGCACTTACTCCAGTGGTCTTTCGACCGACATGACTTGATGTCGGGTAATCGTAAATCAGTTAGTTGTTACTGAAACAAGCGTTTGCGCGATCGAGGAATTAGCTTCACTTTTTGCACTCCGAAAGTTTTTTTTATACTGTTATAGCGAAGACTATTTGAAGCGCTTAGATAGGTAATTAGCTTCCGTTTCTTCCGATGATTCTTGCGCACCTCTTTTGACATTTGCCCTTTTAGTTCAGGCAATGATGACAGAGGTCGCTACACTGAATACGCTACGCTACAGGAATACTTGTGTAATGAGAGGAACCTCTGGCTACACACGATGCTGACCATTAACTGATTCCGCCCACAGTCAACCCTCAGCCTGAACCTACCGAGCGAGACGCGTCGCTCGCTGGAAGCATCGTGCTCGTCGGAGGATATAACTGTGGGCGCCACGCCGCGCGACCCCGCGCCGACGCTAGCCGTTAGCGACGCACTCGAGACAGAACTCGATAGCGAGACGGAGCGACTGTCGCCGCTACTCACGCAACTCAATGGGGTATGTGATATAATTTATCTGCGTCTTTCTTGCTAAGTAGATAAATAAATAATACCGGACAATCCACAGCATCATCTAACCCCAAGCAGAGCTTGTGTTATGGGCTCTAGATGACTGATATACTTACATAACACAATTTATAGTTGCTCAGTAGATAAATAAATAATGTTGGACAATCCATACAGAATCATCCCCAAGCTAAGCAGAGCTTGTTTTATGGGCACTAGTTATACAGGGTGGAATTTTGTAATGCCACCCGGAGGGAAAGTACTCTTAATACTGTAGTTAGAAAATTGTACTCAAAGAAAACATTCCTTTAATTTTGAAAAGAAAGAAAACTGCATTCAAAGATTTTCGAAAATTCGCTTGCTACGCCCGGGAATCGAACCGACTAACATCTGTAAAAATTACACCCTGTACTTTTATTGCATAGATCGTTAGGGTCAATAATAAGGATGAAATCTTTCAAACAAACTTAATAAATTAAATGAAAGGAAAACCATGAAATCTTAATTTATTTTAACTATTTACAATAAAAAGTCAACTAACTAATTAGTTGCTCGAAATGGGCTCCATTTTCTTGGATACACAAATTTATTCTTCTAACGAATACAACTTAACATACAACTAACTTTTAATAACGTGTTGTGGTGAATATTATAAATCGTATTCTGAACTTCAACTCTCAACTCGTTTACATTCGCATAAGATTTCATGTAAATTAGATTTTTTACCCCACAAAAAAAAATCTAAAGGGGTGAGATCTGGTGATCTCGTAGGCCATCTGATTGTGCCCTTGGTACCAATCCAGGTATTAAAATAGTTATTAATGTAGGCAGTAGTGATTCTGCTGTTATGGGCTGGAGCACCATCTTGCTGTAGAATTATTTGGTTTCGCTCTGCCTCAGGGAAACCATTTAACTAATTTCTTAAGAGATACAGTATTTCAAGATACTTGACAGTGTTTAAATGACCTTCGTACACATGGACTCTAAATATTAATTCGTCATTTTTAATGGATAAATGACGACAATGATAATTATTAATTACTGACACAAGTAAACAGATGGATCTTTAAGTTAAAGTGCTTAACTTGACCCATTCAATTTATAATTTAAGATTTCATGGTTTTCTTTTCATTTAATTTATTAAGTTTGTTAGAGAGATTTCATCCTTATTATTGACCCTAACGATCTATGCAATTAAAGTACAGGGTGTAATTTTTACAGATTTTAGTCGGTTCGATTCCCGGGTGTGGCAAGCGAATTTTCGAAAATCTTTGAATGCAGTTTTCTTTCTTTTCAAAATTAAAGGAATGTTTTCTTTGAGTATAATTTTCTATCTACAGTATTAAGAGTACTTTCCCTCCAGGTGGCATTACAAAATTCCACCCTGTATACAATATACATTATACAGTAGATATATATTTTTTATTATACATAGAACACTGAAAATATCTGCAGATCATAAAAATATTTGTCCCTGAAATAATTTTTGAAATCAGTCCAGTAGTTTCGGAGCCTCTTCAATTCAATCAAACAATTAAATCTTTCCTCTTTATAATATAAGTATAGATATAATTTCAGAGATTTGAATGCTTCGTTCCCATTCTTCATTAACTGCAGCCAGAGCTTGCATTCCAGTAGGCCAAGCAAGGGAATTGTTGTCTAGGGTAGAATAGACAATAATGATATCGCACCGCCATACATTGCGTACATTATGATAAGAAATTAATTTCAAATAATTTACGCATTCGATGACAAAGTGACGTAATTTTTCTCTATCCTACCATAGACAAGAAAGCCCTTGCTTGCATTCCAGTAGGCACGGGTTTTCTTGTGAATGCGTAAATTATTTGAAATAAATTTCTTCAACTACAGTAATGTACGCAATCTACGGCGATGCGATGTCATTATTGTCTATTCTACCCTAGAGAACAATCCCCGTGCTTGGCCTACAGGTGATAAAGCAGGGGTCAACGCTCTCTCTGCCGGCGGAGGGCAAGCCGGAGACGATCGCGGTCGCGGGGGGTGCGGGGGCCGAGGACGCGCTGCGGCTGGCGGCGCCGCAGCTCGCGCACATCGACGACACCGACACGGAGGAGCCGGACAACCAAGACTGTCAGTATCAACATCAGCCCATGTTAGTCCACTGCTGGACATAGGCCTCCTCTAATGAGCGCCATAGCGCCCTGCCTTCAACTTGTCGCATCTGCTAGCAGTCTTTCGCAGATCGTCATGCCACTGTCAGTGTAAACCTTTATAATTTTACTAGCGTACCCAGCCATGGGTATTTACCTAAAAAATATTTTTTCATGCGGTTCCCTAACTTTTTTGAAAATATTCTATAGCCTATGTGGATAAGGGAAATTAAGGATTCTAGTAGTGAAAGATCTTTCAAATCGGTCCAGTAGTTTCGGAGCCTATTCAAATCAAACTGTACCTCTATAATATTAGTATAGATAATCTAGCATAAAGTGCTAACTCTGGTGGTAACAAACCAAAATCAAACTGCTTTATTTCCTTTAGATTTTACAGGATTCTTGGATACGTCACTAAATACAAATTACCTAGGTAACAGTGGGAAATAAAGTCACTTTGGTAATTTTTTTTAAGGTTTATAAAAGGGCACAAGAAACTTTTAGTCGAGTTGGAGGAAAACTCGCCCCAACCTTTTATTTTATCATCTAGCTAGATAATCTGATGTATAAGCCGTTTTGCAAAGAATACATTTTACAATTTGTTACCTTCAACTAACTAGCCTTAAAGTGTTAATGTACCATTTTTACTATCGTTAAATAGCGATTTAAAAATTGGGAGAAAAAGTAGTGTAACATTTTCGGGATAAGTAGTTTAGGTTTTGGCAATAAAATCGTATTGTACCTATTGCCAAGTTGATAAGTAGAGTGCCCAGAAAATCGACAAAAAATTACGGACTTATCTATGAAAAGTGTCGTCAAAAATGACATTCAATGGTTAAAATAATAATTAATCCATTATGTATTTATCTCGTCATGCTTTTTATACTGAATTGCGGTTTAGCTGTTTCATACAGTACACACTTACACCAACACATTGAAACTAAATTCCAACCAGAAAAGGACCTACCAACTCAATTGAATCCAACAAGTGTAGGTATACACATACTCGTAGTACTATGAAGTCATGTAAATGAGACCATTGCTGGTATTGTCCTGTTCAGCAGACAAGAAAGGGTCCGGTCTGGTATGACTGAATGTTGAAATGCACATATTCCAGAATGAACAATTCTTAAAACGTACTACAGTACCCGGCGATCAATAATGCACATCGACCTTTGGAAAGAGACAATCGGCTAATTTCGGCTTCATGGAGCGTTATCTCTGTCGCACGAAATACAAACAGTCCGGTATCTATTAGGAGCTGTTGAAACAATTGTGATTTGCTTCTTTTGATAATTTTTTATTTTTTGTATAAAATACACCAATTTTTCTATAAGTGTTGGCTTAGGTTGAAGTAAAATAAATTAAAAAAAACATGTTCACATTATGTTTACGTATTTAATTATTTTGAAAAATTACAGCTGCAGTGTAGGTACATAATAAACACCATTATACCTATTGTTAAAATGAGACATTCTAATAAAAATAATAATAATTCTAATTCTCTATTACTTCCATTTCACTATCTGTGCTCTCAGAGGTCAATATCACTGTCACTGTCAGCCGTATTTATCACTAGTCTATCAGTGTAATTGTCTAAACCGTGTTGAATTCTTCTATATTCATTCTCACATTTGATTGCATGATCGCAAACCTTTTTCCACTCTTCAGCCCCGATCATGTTTACTTTTTCAGTCAATAATGTTTTTACTGTAGTTAAATTCATACCCACATTTCTAGAGGCTACATAGCCTTTCAGTTGAGACCATATATTTTCAATTGGATTAAAATCCGGATGATATGGTGGCAATCGCAACACAGTGTGCCCATGTTCGCCAAGTACTTTGTCCACGGAAAGTACTTCGTTCCCTCTTTTTCCTAAAGATGCCATAGTACAACTTTAAATTATTTAAATTTGGGGGTGTTAACAACTCTCAATATATATTTTGAATTGGACGCGACCGCACTCTACCGCACTTGAACAACGACTGACAGTGATGTTTCGTCAGTCGTATAGGTAGTGTGCGACAGAGATAACGCTCTACGAAGCCGAAATTAACCGATTGTCTCTTTCCACAGATCGATGTTTATTTATCGCCGGGTACTGTATTTATGAAATTTATGAACAGCATCATTTCTATGTACTTTATGGTATACTAGCGGCCCGCCCCGGCTTCGCACGGGTATTAAACAAAAATTTCAGAAATTATACACACTAAAACGATGGGTTTCACAGTTTTCATACGGATCTTTACTTTTTTTATCAACATCGGGGTTTTTGACATTGACTCGACATTCCAAAACTGACACTGGTCGTAGAGAAAAAGCAAGCACCGTGCGCTATACAACCTCTTTTTCTATTCTGACGCGCCATAATAGAAAAAGAGGTTGAATATACAGCCCACGGTTCAATTATTGAATTTTTCATGTGGATCCCTAACTTTTTTGAAAATATTATATAGCCTATGTTCATCACGGAAAATTAAGGATTCTAATGGTGAAAGAATTTTTTAACTCGGTCCAGTAGTTTCGGAGCCTATTCAATTCAAACAAACAAACAAACAATCAAATCTTTCCTCTTTATAATATTAGTATAGATTAACTATATAGGTTGATGCCTTTTTCGGTTTTGTGATGCGAGACTATTAATTTGATAACGGTACATTTCACTTAAATTGAGAGAAAGCTGCTTAAATAAATAGCTCAAATTAAACTCATATTTTTTGGATATCTGAATTCGGAAAAACAAAACAGTAGAGTAGAGTGAATAAAACTGGGCAATAACCACAGCGCCGTCGGCGGCGTCGCGCGTTGACGCGGACTGCGCCGGGGAAGACTCCGACTATTTCACTCCCGAGGACGGCGCTGCCACCATACTGACCCATCCCAAACAGATCAAACATCCCGTAAGTTCAGCCTGCTCGTAGACCTTCATTTTGTTGAACAGAGAGTCAGCGTTTGGGTTCTTTTCGTGGCTGATTGCATATTACCTACCCTACATTACTAAATCTTTTAAAGTTACGCGATCTTAGAATTACCTATAAGTAATAATTTTAACGGGTTTTATAGCATTGATGTAGGTACAAATTTCCCCCCAAAAAAAAGCTAAATAAACCTCTAAAATAGTACTAAGAATTATATTACCTCATATGGATTATTTTTGAGCTATAGATGCCAAATGCGTCTACTGCCGAGTTCAGCGGTGCCACGCCGCCGACGACCGTCGTCGTCAATCTCTATAGTCCCCGTGTTAAGTTACCGTTTCGTTGTACTTATAAGTCAGTCCTCGATCTCTTAGGGATCCGAACGGTTTTATTTTGTCGCTTAAACGTTAAATCTTGTATGAGCCACTGAGAGATACCTTGTATATGCGACTGTCCTGTCGCGCATGCGTGTAGGTAATGTGCGGTCAGCCTTGCTTTTTGTAGTTGCATTTCTACATCATAAAAGTTTTCGTTAGACTACTCGAATTAAAAAAACAATTACCCAATATTATGTTGTGTTACGAAACGAAATCACCGATTTAGGTAAATACTTTTATCTAAAGGTAAAATACCTTAAATCTTAGAAACGCTAAAAAAAATACGGTCCATCAAGTTGGAGTACTCGATGATCAAGTTCAAAAGAAAGTTGACAAACATGGTTGGATTGTAGATACGAACATAGATACCTACATTACAGTATTAGTTTGTCCATGGTACACTACCTACTTAGTTATTCTAGAAATTTGGAGTTAATTTAATTATGCAATTAGGTGAGACGTAATGTAAGATGGTTGTTGTTTTTTTTTTTATTTCTTGGCTGACTCTCTGTCGTGCTGTAGTTGGTATATGTTGTTCTGTGTTGGTTTTGGATTATTTGGTTCGCGTTGTGTGTTTAATTTGCACTGCCATTATCATTGTTTTTGCCACTATCACCGTCAAACGACAATCGGGAGCAAACCTTTCATTTCTCCAAAACATTGTGTTCTTTATTTATGGAATTTTTATTTTTAATGCACATAATTATAACACTAAAAACCCAAAAGGCGAGAAACGAATATGGCTGTCCAGCGTCTTTATCAGCCATTGGTTTCCGTCTACTTGTTTGGATTTATACTACTTATAGTATATTACATTCTTTATACTATTATTCTACACTATTTTATTTTACTGGGTCTGATACTTTTAAAATATATAATTATAATTTTTTTGAAAATAATCTTATAACTTACCTTATTTTCACAGAGTTAAACCTTAGTAGGTTACTACCTCAGACAAATCGCGTTAAAGTATTGACTTACCTTATATGAATTCGGCTGATTCCCGTGTTATTTTACTAAGACTTAATTTATACCAACTAAGTTTAGATTGCATAACTACACATTAGGCGTTTTATAGCGCGAGTTATTGGTAACGCGCGCAGAAAACTATCCTGGTCCGATAAATCCGTCTGTACACATCCGAACGCTTATCGTGTATTCAAGTCTGTGTGTCTACCATGAGTTGTCATAGTTAAATCGCCTGACGTTACTACAGTAGTTACGTAAATACGCAGATAGTATAGTTAGCCTCTTTATTGGTACCATGAGTTTTGTTGGCGCTTACTACTAACGTTATAGTTACAACTAGGTACACCTTGTGTCGTTTTTGCGTTGTTATGTTGGTATCATATGCATATTTTCATCTCTTTTTAGATAACTAACTATGATAGAGACAGAAGATTGTTGACATAGGACTATTATCCGACAAATGCAGAAAGTCACCTAGCTCACTTATTTTAATGAAATCCAATGCAGCCCAAATTTATTAGTGTTTTTCGTGTTTTGACGACCAACGCATGCGACCGACGACGCGACGCTTCCTTTCGTTTACTTGGATTTGATTGATTGCTTTTGAAAAATAAAGTTATAAAATGCCGAAAACAAGTACCTACCTCGCAATTTGAAATGCTAGTGGATTATATGGAAAGGTATGTCATCTCACTTTGGAACTTTCTTTGTTCACGTCCTTCATCTTCTGCTTCGGCAGTAGCAATCATATCCAAAACGAAACATACTCTATTATTTAAACATGATTACCACAAAATTGAAAAATCTATCAATATTCAATCACAAAAAAGGTGATTTCACGAAGCGAAACGTCGGTGAGTGCCGTAACTACAGTAGTAATAGTTGGTTACTATGACACCTGTCAAATTTGTAACTCATGGTACCAAATTCTAAGCAAATGAAGCCCAAACTACAGTCACTGTAGTATAGTTTACTTCACTGTGACGTAGGATAGTTAACTACGTGACTCATACTGTACAATTTTAGTACCCAACTATCCGCTAGAGGCGCTGTACAAGTTTTCATACATTTTGTTAACTACAGTCGCTAGCGAGTGTAGATTGTAAAAACTCATGGTAGACACACTGAAGTGTTCCTTCTCAGTCACGGACTATGTTACCCAGACTAACTATATAGGATGATGTTTCAGGAGGGAACGGCCAACGGCGAATGCACGCCGCAACGCTGGGCGCTGCCGCATCACGTCAGCTCGCTTCCTGGTATGCCCGGTAGTGTGCTTTTATTACCTATTCATTTAGAAATCTGAGTACAGAATGAGTTTTTTAAGGGCTATTGAGGGGAAGTCTGAGACCGTGAGAGTGATCGAAATAAGACGTGCATGAGTCAAGTGCCGATTTTGAAAAAAAAAAGTCAAAGAACTTTTTAGTTTTTCTTGAAAGTAGTTTTTTTGAAAAAGAAAATTGTATTTTCCACCTGTAGTTGATAGTTGTAGACGTTGTAGTAGAAAAAACTCACCCTGTATAAACAAACTATTGGCTACTTCTGCCCACGGCACGTGTTCAAATAGTTGTTTATTATAGACAGTCAATCTAATCTTATTGGACTTATGAAAAATCCCCTTTCCTTTTAATTAATTATCGACAAAGACCCGAAGCTAACGCTTTGACTACACGTCATTAAAATTTGAATTTATAGTGTTACGGGGTTCCAATACGTATCAATAATTGAATTTATAGATTTACGGAAATTGTTCCAATTCTAGGCCACATTTTCGATAACATAAGTGAGAATATAGCCAAACGTTTGTTCATCTTTAAATACCTCTAATATCGGAATAACTTGAAGTTGTATAATGACAGTAAATTTATCTGCAGGCACTCCGCTGTCGCAGGCCAGCGTGCGTTCCTCCGGAGACTCCTACAGTTCCAGCTCCTCCACGCGGCAGCTACTAGCGCGCGCGCCCCGCCCCGCCTGCTAACCACTAACACTGACCACAACATACAGTCTTACAATTCATTATGAATGTAAGTGGGTTTACTACGAACCTATTTTGTGTTGTAACACCAACGTTTCATCCCTTAACGAGGGACTTCATCATCATCTTACATTCATAATGAATTCGTCAATCTACGATAGTTTTTATAGTCTTACACTTATAAACTTCTATCAACTTAAAGCAATATTTAAGTCTCTTTTTTTTCAGAATAGTTATCTATTATTTATTATTCAGACCTACGCGGCATTCGCTACACAGAGCAGTAGTGAAATCTCACTCATATTTCGCGGTATGCGGTCATCGTATTGTTGCAAAAATACTCGATGGAATGCCTTGGTATTCCATCAAGTATTTTATACGAAACTTGCCACTAACGATCTGGGTAGCATTTACCGCTGAGCATATGTCTTTAAGGCATACAAAATAAGCACATAGATAAGTCAAACTTTAACTGAAATTATATTATGCACATGAATTACATCAAAATGAAAAAAACTGCTTAATTGCTGCAAGTTGAGGGATTTTTATACAGGGGTTAGTTATTACTTATTAGCTAGATTCTGTCAGGTATCTTTGCGTGTGCCTCATCTTAGTAGACTCATCATAGTTTGCTGAGCGATAAATATCCTGAGTAGTGATAACCTACACCACAGGTTGACAGCATTGACCATATAAAAGTGCTGAACCTTGCTTTCTAAAACACAGAGGTTACCTCTGAGTTTACAGCGCTATCTAGCTAATACGCTTAACCATGCATAGATATCTGCCGCTGAATCTAGTTTATTTTCCGTAGGTTATGGGGTTTAATCTCTCCGCCTTTATGATTACTTACGTGCGAGCCTAGACGTTATTACATCATTTATTTTAGTAGTAGGATTATGAAAATACCTAACATAGAATGAGCATAGAAATAATCTTAATAAGATACATACTTTTATGATAGTTTACTCCAAACTGCCAAGTAGGGGCAGATTACGATCGTTACATTCTGTACTCCGCCGCCGACTCGGCTTATTATTATATCTAGTTTAATAATGTTC
This sequence comes from Eupithecia pulchellata, assembly GCA_963931895.1. Taxonomy (NCBI): domain Eukaryota; kingdom Metazoa; phylum Arthropoda; class Insecta; order Lepidoptera; family Geometridae; genus Eupithecia; species Eupithecia pulchellata. Next base: position 13,197,120 of record OZ007527.1, on the reverse strand, counting down.
TATTTGAGAAGGAAATATATTGCAACAAGTCATAATAATTCAATATAATCTTTGGCTGGTGTTTTTATAGTTCTTATAATTGTTATTCGACTTACTGCACATTGCAGAATATACAAATACAAAATAAATCATTATTGAAACTAAGCTGTTATTTCAAGTTGGGATTTTGCTAGATTTAAGTCATAATTTTGTTTTGTTTCACCAATTTATTTATAATTAACTATATTATTTAACTAGGTATGTATTATGTAAAGTATGCAACTATTTTTATTATAGACTGACATAATTACATTCCTTATTCTGAATCTTACTGAAATCTCTGAATATACAAATAAAATTATTGGCTTTAAAATATTAAATTGATATATTATCATATATTTCAATGAGGTTGTTTTATTCAAAATGCATAAATTGAGTAAAATTAACATATAGTGTGAAATATACTAATATTAGTAAATTGTAACATTGTAAGGACTTATATTGAATAAATTAAAAAAGCTTGTCAGGACACCTTGCATGTAGAAAAGATGACAAGTGGACAAGTCTAACCTAACATCGCAGGACATACCTGGATGATGATGATATTGAATAATACATGAATTGAATATCATAAATATTTGTATAAATATCTACTAGCGCTGCACAACACAACTTAAAATTTATCTTTCTTAAAATTTCCATAACATTATTATTTTGTCCATTGAGGCAAAAAAACATAAAAAGAAGTTTCTTCATAACATAAATCTTTAGTTAGCTTTGACATTTGTACTACTTTCTCCAGATACACTGTCAGAGCTTGTAGTTTTCCTTTTATTAGCAGCATTATGCATCTTTTTCTCAGCATGCCTCCTTGCAGCATAAGCAGACATTCTTGTGAGCCTCTCTTGCCTCTGTTCAGGTGTTTCTCTTGCTAATCTTTTAGCAGCATATGCAGACATTCGGGAGAGTCGCTTAGCTCGTTGCTCACTTGTCTCATTTGCCAACCTTTTTGCTGCATACTCTGACATGCGTTTGAGTCTAACTGCACGCTGTTCAGGGCTTTCATTAGCCAGTCTTTGTGCAGCATAAGCCGACATTTTAGCCAGACGCTCCGCTCGATGGCCCGGTGCTTCGTTTGGAGGCCTATTTTTAGCACTTTGTTCTGCACTCATGGATGGCCGTGAGTTCTGAAAACTATCATCACTGGTGGCGCCTACTGCCTCCGTTTTAGTATTGTTTATATCACTAAACGGGTCATATTCTAAACAAAAACCTCTCGTAGTCTCTTCAGCTTCTGCATCAATCTGTTCAGATTTAATCCATTGCTCGTTCGTATTCGCTATAACCAGTTTGTTCCAGGAGTCTGAAGAACCGGAATCATCCATATTGATTGTTCAGCGATAAGGTTATCCACAGGACCATAATAAGAACTCTGTAATCGATTAACATCAATCTAAGTGACACCAATGTGTAAATTATTTACTTTTCTCCGATATCTCTCACCACAAAAATTCTCACAACAACAAACTAAGTGAGTGAACGAATGAATGACTGACTGAAACCCAAACAAACAAAGTGGACATGAAGTGACTGTCAATGTCACTTACCACAGACATTTGCACGATGACCATATTGCCGTCATCATGATCATCAGCCTCTAGTGTAAAAAAACAAAGGTCTCCCCTAATGAGCACTTTATATGGAGTTATTATATTAATCATTTGGGGCTTACTGCCCAGCCCAACGAATCATATCCGTAGAAAATAATCTTGGGTCTATAGACAGGTGTTTATTTTATTTTATTTATTTATTTATTGCGGTAAACCACAGCGTTACAGTAAATATTTGAATAATTAAAATTTAGTTAACAACAAGAAACTAGTATAACCTTCTTGGTTAACAATAAGGATTACACAGATTAATATAAATAAGAACAGCAAAGTTTTAAAAATAGAGAAAGAGGTATAATACTAATTACTTGCGAGCCATAGGCACGATCCTACGATCGAATCCCACTATAGCTAGATAAATCTACTTATATCTTACTGCATGTCTGCTAAAATTAAGCTGTTGAAACTTTACACCATAAATAACATGTTTTCTTTCAGGTGAGATAGACAATAATGTTTTTTTTTCGATGGTGCAATCCTGGGGTGCGTTCAGAGGCTCAGGGTGCGGTTGTTTGGTGTAAATTTTAACTTACCCAAAGGTTCAGAACGAGTCGGTTGTTTAACGTCAAAGTTGACATTATCATGACAAAACTGACGTTACCGTTGCCGAACGTTCGTTTGTTTTGTTTTTGTTTTGCGGTTACTTTGAGGTAAATTGTATCTACTGACTGTAACTACGATCTATAACTGATAAATACTGAAAATTTTGAAATTTACTGTAGAAATCTTGATATTTAAGTAGATAACAAACTATGACAACGGAAAATATGACAGCTGTCAATGTCAGAGTGTTTTTCGTCGATCGAATTACACCGGTAAAAAGTTGCAACCGTCGTCGGAGGTTGTGAACGCTCTAGTTAATAACAACCGAGCGTTTCCCCTGAGGTTATGAACGACCTAGTTGCACTCCGAGCGCGCTCGAGCGTAGGTTGTGAACGCAGCCCTGTGCAATCGAAGTGAGTTGTTAATTGCAAGTTATTTGTCATCAAGTTTTTTTCTGTCTGTGGTTCATATTGTTAAAAGTTGAAAGTTGGCACAAAATCCATCTGTTTTGCTGTAAAATCTATTTTGATTTATGAAAATTCAACAAAAACTTGAGTAATTAATAGTTGGTGTGTATAATGATCACGTTTTGTACATATAAGCATCATAAAGGGGTATCAAATATTGATATTAATTCAAAATTTAGAATTTTCCCAAATCTATTGAACGGGGGACTTTTTCCAATTTTTCGTAAAACAAAACATAGCTAAGTAACTTCCCTATTAATAAGTCGTCCCCTTTGTAGGTATTTACATTTACAAAACCGAGGAGGTTATTGTAAAGGCAGAGCGTTGACATAATGGTGTAATCGGTGAAACAGCTGGTTCTACTCACTGGTTCTGGATAATCTCGTAAAGATGGACAGTGTACCGGACTCTCCGGCCAAGTCCAGCCCTATGGAAGGCCTGGAGTGTGATATACCAGCCGCCTTCGAGAGCGAAACAGACTATTCCAGCATCAGAGGAAAGGTAACAAACTACTTCTGTTTACTATGCAGGATTCCCGCGAAAAAAAACTATAATAGATTTGATAGTGATTTCATAAGACTCACAAAAATACTATCAAGGCCCAGATAAAATCCAAATAAAACTAAATAGCTTGTACGTAGGTGCTTTCTTTTCATAATGAAATAGAATGTTTGTCAAGAAAATACCTGTTTACTGAAATGTTATAGTCAAAAAATTTCAGGAAACAGGTATTTGTAAGCATAAGTTTTGTTCACTTAATAATTATTTATATTTTGATTTGATAACTTTAAGTTCCGTAGTATTAGCCTAAGGTACTCCACCATCTTGCTTTATTATGATGCAATATTTCAATAATGTTGTTTGTAATTCATCATTGATTCTATTTTCTAACAACAATTTAAATTTCTAATTCAAACTCTTAAAAAACTTTATCCTCAAAAGTATCAATAATTCCAATATTTAAAATATTTTACACTAAACCAATATTTAACTATTTTCAGACTATCCTAGTGAGTCCAAATACAGATGAATATGAATTACTCCGCAAGCAACTTCTGGAGAGGCTAGAAGCAGGGAACGGAGAGATCATTTATGACATTGGACAAGGACAAGGTATAAATAAATAAGGCTGGTCAATCCATGTAGAATCAAGCTAAGAACTTGTGTTATGCGTACTAAGTGACTGATATAGAGAGTATAAACATAGTATAAAACAAAGTTGCTTCCTGCTTTCTGTGTGTCCCTATGTAATATGTATCCTTAAATCTTTAAAACTATGCATTGGATTTTGGTGCATTTTTATAGATAAAGTGATAGGAAGGTTTAAACAGTATGAGTACCAGCATTGTACTAGTGGAAAGTCAGGGCAGTTTGCTAGTTAAATATATGAATGTTGTAAAAATCTAATTATTTTGCTGCCAAGTGTCAGCTGTGCAAGCTACAAGGCCAAGCCCATGGGAACAGGGAAATAAACAGCATGCTACTGCTCACTGAGTTGCATGTATATTATGGGGACATATTTGGCAGATTTACCATTAAAATTCACTTAACCAAATCACTATACCAATATATAAAAAAGTGTTCCTTTTTTTCACAAAAAAGTCGTAACTTTTATTTATGGATGAGCAATAAGTGAAGTTATGCAATTAGATAACTAAACTTGCAATATTACATTCTATTATCAACAGTCAGTGTTAACTCATAATTAAGTATGTTATGCAATGTTAGAACAGTTGTTTCTGTTACACACAATAATATAAAAGATAATTCAATGGCTTTATGTTAATAACCTTGTATTCAACTATTGATTTTTTTATTGTCCCTGACAAATTTCTGCCTACTTTTATTAGACTTTGCTCACTATATGCTATGTATGAAACATATAGCCATAAGCCTATGTACCTTTGGCTTTTCTCCTACTATAAATAGGACAGTACAAACTCAATGGTATATGATAATGGAAAAAGACAGATGGGTAATAGTCAAGTCAAGCATCTATTCAACTGATGGTAATTGGTAACCAGTAACTGCATAACACAGTCTCAGTTTATTTCTATGTCTACTTCTTTACAGTGGCTCACTTTGTGACTTGTAAAAAAAAAAACGTTTTTAATAACACAACATTAGTTACTTCAATGTCAAGTCATTAAGTCCTCTACGGTCTGCAACGCAACACATTTAAAACACTTTAAAAACACAGTACTATAAAGAACCCTCACACTTTCACAGCCACCGATGCACAGGTAGTACTACAGCGGCATGGCAATGACAGCGTGGAGCCATTTATCTTAATTAAGACCAGTTAACATAATGCCATTAATCACAAACCACAAATGCAATACAGATGGGCGAGGTCTAACAGAAGATGAGTTCAGCGCATCCCTGGCGACTCTACAGTCTCTGGCGACGGGCGAGAGGATTTCCCTCGTGGAACTGCGGAGATGGGACTGCGGCACGGGGCAGATGGGACAGTACCTACTGCGGACCGAGGTGGACCATACTGATTTTATGGAGATCAGGTAATTACGTTCACATATTGCTGTTAATAATTATGTTATAGTAGCATTGTATTGCGTAAGAAAATTATGTTGTGATTATGTCGTACTCAGTATGATGTGACTAAGTGTACCATGTGGGTTACAATATGAAAAAAAAAATTGATTAAAATTTACGTCTTGACTCCTGTCTTTAACAGATGATGTATTTGTGAATGGTTCATTGATATAATATGACAAAGGCACGTTCGCACTATCGCCAAAAATTTACAAACCAAATAAATAATGCCGGGCAATCCACACAGCATCATCTAGCCCCAAGCTAAGCAGAGCTTGCGTTATGGGTACTAGATAACTGATATACATAAAACATTATTTGTATAGATATTTTTTATTATACATAGAAAACAACCAGAACACCCTGAATAAATATTTGCAGATCGTACAAATATTTGTCCTACGTCGGGAATCGAACCCAACGCAACCTCCTGCGTCGCAGGCGGACCTTCGCCCACCGCGCGACAGAGGTCGTCAAACGGGTGATAAAGTGTTTTTTGTGGCAACGCATCCTAAATAGGTATTTGTGTATGTATAGTATGGAATGTAAGATGCAAGGGCGTCGCCAGCCCACGGCCCAGGGGGGGGCAAGCCGTAGCCAGAAATATATACTAATCGGCGGGGGGGGGGGGGGGGGGGTAGAGCTTACGACCCTAGCGCTCAATAAGAGAAGCCCTATGTCCAGCAGCGGATAACATGGGCTGATGATTATGTACTCTAACTTAATCCAAATAATTTTCGCCGATATTTTGAAGTGTGCGGTCACTGGAAATAGTCGAAACTGAAGACTATAAAATAAACGGCGAGCGGAGCGAGCCGCGATTTTTTTTGAGACTTTCAGTCGTATGCAAAAAATGTAGAAGAGTTTGTATATATATTAAGGAGCTTAAGGAATAACAGCAAACAAAGAGCGGGGTTTAATAACGGCAAAACAAGAAAATAGGTACTTAATACATTCATCGATTAACGAAATAAAACTAATGTCGTGATCAGCCTTTCAAGATGGAGTCGGGCGTTTAATGAATGTGATGCTCGCGCCTAGCTCACTTACTTACATAATATAAGGTACACTTATATAATACGATTCGAATGATACTTAGCGTGAGAGCAAGCCACCCGACGAATTTTGACGAACAAAAAATTTAGATTTTAAGACAGAACAACCACTTCAAGTACTCCCACGTATCCGAGAAAACCTTTCGGGGGTGGCTTGAATCCCCAAAACCCCCTATCCCTACGGACCTGTTTGCCTGTATGGCGATTGTAAATAAGAATGGTTTCATTTTCCATGTGAAAAGCTTTACGAGCTATACACAACACGTACATATTATAATATTTTGTTGCATATGACCGACCGAAACATCCGAAAATAAAAATTATTTTATATACAATATTTTTTAAAAGTTATATTTTGTAGTAACTGTCACTACTTATGTCTAGTGATAGTGAATTTATGCGGGATTTATCGGCAAAGCAAGATAATAGCAGGACTTTCGTTGTTTTGCAGTTGGCTAGGTACATTTTTTTGATCTCTGGGGGGGGCAGCTGCCCCCCCCTGCCCCCCCCTGGCGACGCCCTTGGTAAGATGTATTGTTGTGGTTGTGGACAGAGTGGCGGTGGTGGGGAACGTGGACGCGGGCAAGTCGACGCTGCTGGGCGTGCTGACGCACGGCGAGCTGGACAACGGGCGCGGGTACGCGCGCCAGCGCCTCTTCCGGCACAAGCACGAGGCGGAGAGCGGCCGCACCAGCTCCGTGGGGAACGACATACTGGGCTTTGACAACATGGGTAACTATTTAAAGCTTATTTACATATCACTCAGAGAATTAGCAAACTGAAGTGGCAGTGGGCCGGCCATATTTCGCGAATAACCGATAACCGTTGGGGTAAACGTGTTCTTGAGTGGAGACCGCGACTCGGTAAACGTAGTGTAGGACGCACTCCGGCCAGGTGGGATGACGATGTGCGAAAGACTGCTGGCAGATGCTGGATGCGACAAGCTGAAGAGGAGGCCTATGTCCAGTAGTGGACTACCATAAGTAAATCAATAAAAAATTAAATTTGTTTATTTCGGACAATATACAGTCCGTGTTATGTAGGTCAGTGTTAGTAGCACAAAAAAATAAAAGTTTACTTAACCTAGGTGTTAGTATGAGGTATTAAAATTCTATTAAAATACCATATGCTGATGATGATGACGATCATACATACTGGATATCATCATATTTGCCGTCTGGTGCCAACATAGAATTTCACCACCCTCACTCTTCCCGTGGGTGTCGTAAGAGGCGACTAAGGTACACGCCGGAAGGCGGGCAGCAGCGCCCTCTGCAGAACAACTCCACCGAACTGCGATCCCCAACCCGCATGCCCAGCGTGGGGATTATAGCAACAACCCCCAAATGATAAATAATGCCATCTATGGCGCTCATTTAGGGAGGCCTATGTTTAGCAGTGGACTATTATAGGCTGGTGTAGTTGGGTACCACCAACCATCATCATCAGCCCACATCAGTCCACTACTGGACATAGGCCTCCCCTGATGAGCGCCATAGCGCCCTGTCTTCAAAAGATTACATTTTACTTTTAAAATCTACTATCTTATTTTAAAGTCAAAATTCTTACATGTTCTTCTTTATATGAAGTTATTATTGTATTAAGTACATCAATCATCTAGTAACACAATACACCACAAGCTTTGATTAGCTTGGGCACAGATAACATAATAGCTTTGGGCTCGATGATGCTGTGTGGATTTTCCAGCATTATAATTACTTCCATTTGGGGGTTATTGCCAATAATCCCCACACTGGGCATGCGGCTTGGGGACCGCAGTTCGTTGGAATTGTTCTGCAGAGGGCGCTGCTGCCCGCCCTCGGCGTGTTTCCCTTAGTCGCCTCTTACGACACCCACGGGAAGAGTTGGGGTGGTGCAATTCTATGCCGGCACCACACGACAATAAACAGTCAATAGGTAGTATATTATAACAGCATGTTATAATTACGTCTATTCTTAAATATAATCTACCCTCAGGTAACGTGGTGAATAAGCCCGACCACGGCACCCTGGACTGGGTGAAGATCTGCGAGAAGTCTTCGAAGGTGATCACGTTCATCGACCTCGCGGGCCACGAGCGATACCTCAAGACGACCGTGTTCGGCATGACGGGACACGCGCCCGACTTCGGCATGCTCATGGTAAGAAATACGGGGGGTTTTTTTTAGAGCTACTAAGGAGAACTGTCAAATGGTCAAGTCTATAGAGTGGATTTTTTTAGGGCTACGGAGAAGTCTGAAACGGGGTCATCGTATTTTTTTAATACAGAACTTATTTTCGAAATCCAGCACCTAACTACTTACGTCACTTTCCGATAACTCTCTTCAGTTTATTCGTAAACGAAGTTCCACGCTTAGTGGATTATCCAATGAGGGGTGCCAACTTTTGTTCATTAAAAAACAATGCTGCATTTTAATACAGACAAAATATAATCACATAATTTTTATATATCATTGTTTTTGGTCATTATAAATAGTTTTATAACATCTATCCTCAAAATTATTAGTAACGGGTATTTATCACGTTTATTTATAAATACCCGTTAAAATAGTACTAATAATTATGTGTTCAGATCGCGTACGTCTAAAAATTTAGCCTCAACTTACTCCGAGGTAATATTTTCCATATTTTTGTGTGGTAAGTGTTTAATTGTTGTGTTACAGATAGGAGCGAACGCTGGTATAGTGGGCATGACGAAAGAGCACCTCGGGCTAGCGCTGGCGCTGTCGGTGCCCGTGTTTGTGGTGGTCACCAAGATAGACATGTGTCCGCCCAACGTGCTGCAAGATAACCTTAAGGTAAACTCACTGATACAAAGAATTGTATTACATTTAAAGCAACCAATAAATATAAGCACCGCGCCCTGTTAAATAGCCGTGACTTTTCCCATGCTTTTATTAAAAAAGAGTTTCCTTTTTAATAATGTTATAAAGAGGAAAGATTTGACTCTTTATTTGGATTCAATAGGCTAAGAACTACTAGACCGATTTGAAAAATTATTTCTGAAATGAACATATTTGCTATAGAATATTGATAAAAACGATCCGTATCAAAACTTTGATAATGTCATCCAAAAAGTAATGTCTGTGCAAAAAAAATATTTTTTTTATTACAAGCGAAACCGAGGCGAACCGATATTTTTTTATATTTAGCTATACGCATCATCATCTATAAAACAATCATTAAAATAGATACGAAGTCGGAGTATAGTAAACGGTTGACTACTACTGAGTGTAACGTTTCCACAGCATAATACTGTGCTCCTTACAGCTGCTGATTCGGATCTTAAAATCGTCGGGATGCCGGAAAGTGCCGGTGATGGTGAAAAGCAAAGACGACGTCATCGTCAGCGCTACCAACTTCGTGTCGCAGAGGTAAGGTTATTATTGAACTACTGCCATCTATGCCATATGTTCTACGTATTTTATACTATTATTTGTTTTGGACCATTATATCACCGCGCAGATCTAGGACTTTCGTCCGATCATCACTCCACATTATGGGGATTATCTAGCGACAGTGGGCTTTTCGTCAGGTGGCCGCGTGGGCGCCACTAAAAAGCTTTTTTTGCTCCCGTAAGATACGCGAGTCGTTACAGATCAGACGATAACCCAACTTCAATAGAGACAGAGATGGGACCAACCACACGCTTAGTTCAGTGTGCACACGTACACGTGCGAACGTAGTGTGACGTATCAATGAGATAAGGACAGACGTGAGCCGCATTCACCCTGAAAAATCCTACGAAACGTGGGTGTTTTCACAATTTAGCTCATAGTTAACCCGCCAACATTCATAAAGAGCTATGACATACATGATTTGACGAACTCAGTGGCGCGGTGGGCGAAAGTCTGCCAGCGACGCATAAGGCGGGTTCGATTCCCGCTTCGGACAAATATTTGTACGATCTGCAAATATTTGTTTAGGGTGTTCTGGTTGTTTCATGAGTACATTTATTATGTATTTTAATTATCTAAGCTCTGTTAAGCTTTGGGCTAGATAATGCTGTGTGAACTGTCCAGCATTATTTATTTATTTAAAAAAGTTGCCAAAACGCGGTGTACACCAATACATTGATTATAGACCCTTACTTATTAGTAGCACATTTTAGTGTCACCTCATTCAAAGGTACAAATGAATTTCAACAAAAAAAAAAACAGTAAAGAGAATACTTTATTTATTAATAGAATGTCCAATGTGAACACGTTATGTTCCTAGTTCCCATAACACAAGCTCTGCTTGGGGCTAGATGCTGCTGTGTGAATAGTCCAGCGTTATGAATAGAATGTCCAATGTGAACAGGTTAGGTCCAATATGAACAAGTTATGTCCAATATGAACAAGTTATGTCCAATATGAACAGGTTATGTCCGATGTGAACAGGTTAGGTCCAATATGAACAAGTTATGTCCAATATGAACAGGTTATGTCCGATGTGAACAGGTTATGTCCGATCTTCCAAGTGTCGAACGTGACGGGCGCGCACCTGGAGCTGCTGACGATGTTCCTCAACCTTCTGAAGACGCGCATGCCGGCGCACGACGACAAGCCCGCAGAGTTCCAGATCGACGACACTTACTCTGTGCCCGTGAGTACACACCAAAGGTTAGGTGATGAGGTGTTGCGTCTACTTCCAATCATCGATTGTTAGCTCCTAGCAACTTAGGTATGCCTGTAATGACAGCTGTACAATATATTCAATGAATAAAAAAATATTCAATACTAGCGGGCCGCCCCGGCTTCGCATTTTTAGGTTTCGTATGAAAAATTTTATTTTTGACTGTTTTGAAAATAACTTTGAAATAATTTTTTAAATGGTCCAGTAGTTTTGCAGCCTATTCAATTGTTTGTTTTTTTTTTAATTGAGCAGCTCAGAAACTACTGGACCGTTTTGAAAAATTCTTACACCATTAGAATCCTAAATTTTCTCTGATGTACAAAGGCAGAATATTTTCAAAAAAGTTACGGATCCGCATGAAAACTGTGAAACCCAACGTCTTATCTATACTAATATTATAAAGAGGAAAGATTTGATTGTTTGTTTGTTTGTATGTTTGTTTGTTTGTTTGTTTGTTTGTTTGTTTGAATTGAATAGGCTCCGAAACTACTGGACCGAGTAAAAAAATTCTTTCACCATTAGAATCCTTAATTTTCCGTGATGAACATAGGCTATATAATATTTTCAAAAAGTTAGGGATCCGCATGAAAAATTCAATAATTGAACCGTGGGCTGTATATTCAACCTCTTTTTCTATTATGGCGCGTCAGAATAGAAAAAGAGGTTGTATAGCGGTGCTTGCTTTTTCTCTACGGCCACTGGCCAGTGTCAGTTTTGGAATGTCGAGTCAATGTCAAAAACCCCAATGCTGTTAAAAAAAGTAAAGATCCGTATGAAAACTGTGAAACCCATCGTTTTAGTGTGTATAATTTCTGAAATTTTTGTTTAATACCCGTGCGAAGCCGGGGCGGGCCGCTAGTTGTGTATAATTTCTGAAATGTTTGTTTAATACCCGTGCGAAGCCGGGGCCGCTAGTTCTTGAATAATAGGAATGTTCGTTGCAGGGCGTGGGTACCGTGGTATCAGGCACGACGCTCGCCGGGGTCATCAAACTGAACGACACGCTGATGCTGGGACCCGACCCGCTGGGCCGCTTCCAGCCCATCACGGTGAAGAGCATCCACCGCAAGCGCATGCCCGTGCCCGAGGTGCGAGGGGGACAGACTGCTAGCTTCGCGCTCAAGAAGGTAAGAGATAGCAATAGGAACACTTTGTATTTGTCCTGTTGTGGACAGTTTCACATGATATGAATCAATAACAATAGGTATTCGTTTTGTTTATTTTATTTATTTACAGATTTTTAGGGAAACTTACAGCTAGTAATAAGAATATGTATTTACATGATACATGCCGGTATATACTCGTACCAGCGCATGTGTGCTGAGGCCCAATTATTATTATTACAAAATCAACCCGCATAGACAGTTCGAACCTTGATAATCTAACTTACGTTTAATAAAATATTAACAGTTTTATATTAGAAACATTCAAAATACCGACAGTCTAAAATAACCGATTCCCGATCTTTTTCCCGGAATCCCGGGGCGTATCCATACTATTGAAAATGTTTGAGGTCATTAACCCTAAATTGCACTACATTATGTCTGGTTATTACTTTAGTATAAGTAGTATCTATAGTAATAGTTTTTTGTTCATTATGTATGTCTTCCTTTTCATTTTGTATACCTATGTCTATTTTAATGGATGTCTGTGCTGTTCCTGTGTAGCTGAATAAATGTGTCTTGATATATCTCATGATTCACTGACATTTTTACTAAATCATAGACCATTATGAGCATAAGCAATGCCAACTTTACTTTTATCAATGACAAAATACATAATTATAAGTCATGCTCAGCCATAAACAGTACACTGTGCATTAAAACTGCAAATAATAACAATGCTTGACAATCTCTGTGGATTGTAAAGCATCAGAGCTTGTGTTAATAAGTCATCTAGTAACTTATATACTTAACAGAATACATAGATTGATATTTTTTACACCTGAACCAAATGTCTTCAGATCGTAAAAACATTTGTCCGGAGACGAAAATCGAACCCTCCTGTGTCGCAGGCGGACCTTCACCCACCGCGCCACAGAGGGCGTCAATATACCTAGAATCTTATGTAGTCCGTCAATATACCTAGAATCTTTGTATTTGGTGTCCTGAGGACACCAAATACAAATTCACCTTATTTGTATTTGGTGTCCTCAGGAGCATCTCATACTCATTCAGATACTACAAACAATGAAATTAAATTTTAATACTACTAGGTTAATATTTTTAAACTTACGCGATCTCAACACATAATCATTAGTATTATTTTAACGGGTATTTATCGCGTTTTTTTTTTCAAAAGTCATCTCGTGACCACGACAGTGTTGAAAAAAAAACCCTTTGAAAATAATACTAATAATACAAAATACATAAAAATATCTATATGTTTTATATGGAACATAAATAATTAATTTGTTTGCGGAGGAGGGCGCTGGCTCCGCTACGCAGTTTTCAACTTTTGCGGCAGTCTGCCCACAATTGTACCCTATACATTGAGTTTTGTTCCCAATAAAGATTTTTTTGTATTGGTTTGCGTACAGATAAAGCGGTCTCAGATCCGCAAAGGCATGGTGATGGTGTCCCCGCTGCTGAACCCGCAGGCGTGCTGGCAGTTCGAGGGGGAGATCCTGGTGCTGCACCACCCCACCACCATCTCCTCGCGCTACCAGGCCATGGGTCAGTCGCATCCATACACACACGGATCATAGGCTTACTAAATGCACTCGGACAACAGAGAAGAATTGTGTCAATCACCAGACGCGTTGTGTTGTTGCGTGTTTTAGTGGGACCGAGGGGAAGTTTACTTCCCTTTCGTCCCTATATAAATAAATATGTAGACCAACAGGAAGTAAATATCCCGTTGGTCCCACTGGTGACGAGCGCGCAGAGCTGATGTTATGTTTTGGCTGATATACATAATACAATATTATTACATGTATAGATATTTTCTAATATACATAGAAAACGACCAGAATTCCCTGAAAAAATATCTTCAGATCGTACAAATATTTGTCCCGAGGTGGTAATCGAAACCGCGACCTCCTGCGTCGCAGGCGCACCTTCGCCTACCGCACCAAAGAGGTCGTCACACAAGCAAGCACAGATAACACAAGCTCTTCTTAGCTTGGGACTAGATGATGGTGTGTGGATTGTGCGGCATTATTTGTTTATTAGAAAGTTGGTTTGTTTGTTGTAGTGCACTGCGGCAGCATCCGTCAGACGGCGTCCATCCTGGAGATGTCGCGCGACTGCCTGCGCACGGGGGACAAGGCGCTCGTGCGCTTCCGGTTCATCAAGCACCCCGAGTACCTCAGGCGAGGCCAGCGGATGGTACGCTTGTCTCACTTTGGGATCTCGATGGCTTGCTTACTTACTGGCCCACAAATATGCCTAATTAGCGGTTAGGAATAATGAGAACTTAAAAGTTCTTGCTTGCTTTATCGTTGATACAAAAGGTTGCTAAAAAATATCAAATTACCTAGATGATAGAAGCTTGAGAGTTAGTTTTGCTTACTTACTTAGTTTTCCTCCAACTCGAAAACTAAGAAATGGACATGGTACGTGCGGTGGCTCTTGACGGCTGGCTTTTTTTTTTTTGACTATCTACACAGCATCATCTAGCCCTAAGCTTATCAGAGCTTGTGTTATGGGTACTAGATGACTGATATACATAATACAATATCATTAAATAGATAGATATTTTTTATTATACATAGAAAACAACCAGAACCCCTGAACAAATATCTGCAGATCGTACAAATATTTGTCCCGAGGCGGGAATCGAAGCCGCAACCTCCTGCGTCGCAGGCGGACCTTCGCACACCGCGCCACAGTGGTCGGCTTACTTACTGGCCCACAACATCAGCATATAATAGTCATAGCCCTCCCCTAATGAGTGCCATAGATGGCATTATATATCATTTAGGAGTTATTAATTGCCCATAATCCCCACCCTAGGCATGCGGGTTAGGGATCGCAGGGTGGGGTTGTTGGTGAAATTCTATGCCGGCCCCACTGGCCCAAAATTTTGCCTAATTAGCAGTTAGGAATAATGTGTCTGATTAAAAGTACATATCCTTGATACAAAGGCATTATCTAGACGATTAATTTTCTGCTTCTTTAGTTGAGCTTAAAAAAGGATCATTTATATTTGAATTTTGTGATGTGTCCAAGAGTACTGAGTACTGAGACAAGTCTGTAAGGAACATCTAAAGATCAGAAGAACCCGATCAGATTTTTTGCGTTTTGATTTCGAAACCTCTTGTCCTTTTGTCAATCTTAAATATATCAGCATTTACTGCAGTTATTATTTAAATAGTTTACAAATGACGCGCGAGTAAAACTAGCATTTGAGGGATCTTGTCTTATAATCCAGGTGTTCCGTGAGGGTAGAACGAAAGCCGTGGGCAACGTGCTCCGGCCCGAGTTCAGCGTGACGAAGCCGCCGGCGCGCGCGCACCCCGCCGCGCGCCACGCCCCGCGCGCGCCCGACGCCGCCCCCG
>OZ007527.1:13129977-13181535 GCA_963931895.1 Eupithecia pulchellata | reverse complement strand
TGAATCATTAAAGGAACACTGGGCAATGTTTTCTCGTTTTATAAGTTTTGTTTGTGTGCCCATTTTAGCAGCAGCTAGGTTTAAGAGAAGTACAATTTTGAGTATTACGCCTATTAGTAGTCGTAAGTAGAAATACACTTTACCTTGTAATGTATGTGTACATTGTGTACTCCATTTGGTACAGAGGTTACATATTTTTGACTTTGTAATAAATTATCTTATAGCTGCCTATTTCTGATGTTTCTCGTTCATGTCTTATTGGTTGTATTCTATGTCTAATGGTAAAATATTAAAATTTTGTCTAAGCAACTAGAACAAACAAGGGTGTGGATCTAAAATAATATTTATCAATATGGGGGGACTATTTTGTTTTAATATATTTGAAATTAAATTTGGTTTTAAATTTATTAAGAACATACTACTAAGAGTTCATATTGAAATAAAAGAACCACTTCTACATTCTTTGGAAATTAGAGAGGCTAGCTGCAAATCTCCATATCAATATTTTCAGTATTTGATATTTACCAAGATTGTGATTGACATAGTTTAAGTAAATGAATATTTTTATTGATTTGAATTTTCAAAATAAAACTAGCTCAAAACTAATATATTGTTTTCATTAAAAAAACTAATAAATACCAACTACTACAATAAAATATGTAACTAAGGTAAAGTATAACTATAGGAATTATTATTTTTTCAATTGCTTTTTAGCATCTTGGATCCCATCTTTTAAGTTTTTTTGAAATTGAATGAAGAAAGAAATCAGCCTGTTGACTTTTTGAGGGTCTTTCAAGTTTATATCTTCAATCTTCACCTTTCCTTTCCAAAAAACAGAGACTGCAAGCTGAGCGGCCTCCTCACAGGGTAGGAGTCTGCGATTTTCTGCACCAGGTGCTCATTGTTGGCCAGGTATCGAAACAGGGCTCGGAGAGGCATTGCGGCAATCACTTGAATGATGTTTCAAATGAGCACATATTCCTGTACTTCTGTAACAGCTCTCGCTTCAGTCGCAGTTGGGTTCTCAAAATCTCAAATTGCTTGATTTGATCTTGCTTGTTGAATTCAATTCCTGGCAATCTTCTTATCTGAAATTGAAATTAAACTTTGTTATATTTACATAATGCTTGGCTAATCAACATACAATAATACCATTTAATACCAATACATTGAAAAAAATCAATACCTATTCGAACACACAATTACAAATATTTTAAAAAACTACATAAAAAGAGTCCAAAAGCAGGTAATCCCTGACTTTTTATTTCAGTCAACGTATTTGCATTGCCATTCAATTTTGGCAATATTATATTGCCAGCATTCTGGGCACTCTGCCTTCTGGTTCCAGCCAAATTTTTTTTAAATACTTTAGTATAATGTAATAAGTTGTAATTTTCTTTGCATTTGTAGATGATGATGTGTGGATTGTCTTGCATTATTTATTTATATCATAAATACCTGAGAACGAGCGATTTCCAACTTCTTTTGCAAGTCAAGAACTTTCAAACTGCACTCTTGCGATTCTCGAGCTTTGGCTGACGTCTCATGATAGTCTCGTTCGACACTAGAACAAGATAATGTCGTATTTATCACTCAGTATTGACAAAATTCTATGCTAAAAATAAGTCGTTCTAATAATAATACCTCCGGATGATTTCGTACACAATCGGCAGAAAATCTACGTCTACCTCTTGCACTGTTAGTGGATAGTTTTGTTCGGAATGATCACTATTATTTTCCATGAGTACAATGATTTATGAGCAGCACACAGAACTTTTCACTTGCTAACCGCAGAATGTTATCATGAATGAGATATCACAACAGGAAATGCAAGAAAATAAATAAAATTCACCTCAAGAGAAACAACAAATCCTTTTTTTTTCATACAATTTGATTAATTATTGACTTTTGAGGTTAGTTTTGGTTTGAGAATGTTATTTGTATTGTCACTGTCAATTTGGACCATTTTTGTTGTACCCACAGTTGATAGAGTTTTATTTTATTAATTACTAGCGGTCCGCCCCGGCTTCGCACGGGTTTTAAACAAAAATTTCAGAAATTATTCACACTAACACGATGGCTTTTACAGTTTTTATACGGATCCCTTACTTTTTTTAACAGCATTGCGGTTTTTGACATTGACTCGACACTCCATAATTGACACTGGCCGATGGCCGTAGAGAAAAACCAAGCACCGTGCGCTATATATTCAACCTCTTTTTCTGTTATGACGCGCCAAAATAGAAAAAGAGGTTGAATATACAGCGCACAGTTCAATTATTGATTTTTTCATGCTGATCCCTAACTTTTTTTAAAATATGATATAGCCTATGTTCATCACGGAAAATTTAGGATTCTAATGGTGAAAGAATTTTTCAAATTGGTCCAGTAGTTTCGGAGCCTATTCAATTCAAACAAACATACAAACAAACAATCAAATCTTTCCTCTTTATAATATTAAGTATAGATAATAGAAATAGATGATCACCGCCACGCCCGCCACGCCGCCGGGCGCCGACTCAAAGACAACTGCTCCACTCCACTTTCAGATAATAATGTGTCAGCGTCGTTGCATTGGACAAACTTAAGACAGAAGTGGGCTTTATAGGTAGACGTTAGGATATATATTAGTGTTCTGTGAGGTAGACTATGCCCTTGCGAAAGACTAAAGCTTTACCAGGCAGGCTACCCAAAATACCAGCTACGTCTGCATATTTTATTTGGGAAACAAATACGTTCCTAAACCAAAACTATTTGGTATAAAGAATTTTTTTCTTATATTAGCATCATATACAGGAACCGGATTTTTTGTGTAGGTATAACAGGTATTACGTTGGTGCCTACGGCTTCCTATAAACTTTAAAGTTATATCTTTGTGAATCTAGATAGTCACCTAATAGTTGTACTTTGATTTCTATAATTAAAAAGGTGCTCACATTTTTAAGACAAATGTTTTAATCAGTTTTAATCATAATGCAACACAGAAATGGTGGCTTTCAGCTTAGTGGAATTTTATACAGTAGGCACCTACTAGCTGACCCGCTCGCAATTTCATTTGCGTGGACTATAAATATGTTAAACATTTTCACGATATCGCTTTTATATAAATACAATAATCTTTATTCCACACCAAGATGGAGTAAAACAGAACAGAAAACATGAACACAAAAACAGTTGCACAATGGTCGGCTTTATCGCTTAAATCGATTTCTTCCATCTAACTTTTGGATGGACACTTATTATATTGTACGTACGTACAGGTATAGACGGTGGCGTACCAAAACTTAATTTAGCTCATATTTTAGTAGCGTCCCAGCAGGAGTATTTTAATTGCATCTAAGCGGTCCGCGCCGGGGGCCCGTGTTGCTCTGTGCATCTTAGTCACGTTTTTTGCCAGAGTAGGTAGATGTACAAGTAGTTTTTAGTGATCCTCAAAAAGGATCGTTACTTGCATTGATTTATTAAATTTTTTTTTTAATACATCAATGGTTACTGGAGTAGTATCGATACTTCCGTTGCTCAGTTGCTCTTTAAATATTTTCGTACTCGATACTTTTCACTGTTATAGATCCAGATTCTATGTAAGGGGAATCCCCGAATCTCCTAATCAGCGATTTGTGTGGCCAGTTGAGTATACTGTAAATACCTAATCAAAGAGTACCTATATTATAATAGGATCCATGATCGGATCTTGGTATTTGGGAATGGGATGATTTCATGAATGTTACGATTTATAATTATTTAAGAAAACGTACTCAATACTGAGCAGTATCCATACTTCTCTATCTTGGTATTGAGTAGGTATGGTTACTTTTGAAAAGTCGCCAGTCGCCCCGTGACCACGATCATCGCTGCAACGCGATGGAAACGTAGGGGAAAATAAAAACAAAAGGTACGCGATAAATACCCGATACATTCTTAAATATGTCAACAAATCGTGAAAGTTGCAGACCCCCTTGTAAGCCAAAGTAAAGGAGATAACGATCTCACTATTTCTGTGCAAAAAATGGCCTAACAAAAAGCACATGAGCTGCGAAAAGAACAATACCTAGGTCATAGACTTAGAAAAAAGTTCAGACGTAATCCTATCAAATCAAACTTGATTCCTAACAATGGCGGAATGACATTGAGTGTCAGTGTATAGAGAGTTGCCAACAAAAGAAAAAAATACCCATAATTTTTATAAATATTCTTCGTAATAATGGTTTACATATGAATATGTAAATTATAATGAATCATTTTAGGTACTGCTTTAGCCACAGTAATCGTGTTTATTAGTCCTACTTTTTATAATTTTCAATATACGCCAGCGCTTTATTTTTATTTATTCATTTAATTAGAACGGTCATACAACCACTTACACTAACTAATTAAAATTAATTAATACAATAAGTATCGCACGAAAGTGACAATAAAATCTGGATTATGTTAATGAAAATAATAATTTAACAAATTTTATTTAAAATATTAATTATTAATATTTATGGTGCTAACTGCAGTGAATTTGATTGTTCCCGGGATTAAATAGTAACCCCTATTTGCTAATCGAAGAAATTTCAACAAAATCTGTTCAGGCTTCTGAGTGTGTGTGTAGAAGTAACAAACATAAACACATCCAAAGTATCCGTTCCATGTTTAATTTTAGTTTGAATAAATTATTCTTTGTGCCTATTAACTGGCTGACAACATTTTCTGCCTGCGGCTTCGTATACGTTGTTCATATGGAAATGCCTAACCAATATAATAAAAAAAATCAAATAAAAATTATAATTATTTAAATGTACATTTGCAGCCACATCTTATGATTGTTACTGGGAATATCAATGAAACGTTCCTAATAATGAAAATATACATTATTCTCATATTCATTGTTTATTGATACATAATAAAAAAATTATGTATACCTACATATGCCCGAATGCTTTTACATTAAAAATCTTTATGCATACTGCATGCTAGATTTAGATTTAGTAGGATTCAAATTATTTTAATTATGAGATTCTCTGATTATGCGAATTCAATTTAACTTCCAATTTTCATCACCCGGAAATCTGAAAAAAATATTGACTATTAGTATGCCCCACGGCTATCGATAATTTCGATATATCTGCGTAGCATGATCATCAGTAAAAGTATTATCCAAACGGGTTCAGCTATTTTGGAGGTTAGCTCAAATAAAAAACAAACATAAGTATTTCGAAATTCGTATCCCTAAAGCTAAGCTATTGTATAGATATCACAAAGTGAAATTCAATATCCTAATTATATTTCGAATACTTAACACATATTATTTTATATAACCAGGATGGTGAAATGCCTATTTACCTGATTCATAATTTAAAGTCAATAAAATATGAGAATTAAAACATTTTTAATATCCTCCCACACTTACTGGAAAATTTACATGTTTACATGTTGGCAGCACTGGCTAGATTTTGTGCTTCATCATCATCATCATCAGCCTATGTTAGTCCACTGTTGGACATAGGCCTCCCCTAATGAGCGCCATAGCGCCCTGTCTTCGGCTTGTCGCATCCAGCATCTGCCAGCAGTCTTTCGCAGATCGTCATCCCACCTGGTCGGAGGGCGTCCTACACTACGTTTACCGAGTCGCGGTCTCCACTCAAGAACACGTTTACCCCAGCGGTTATCGGTTCTTCGCGAAATATGGCCGGCCCACTGCCACTTCAGTTGGCTAATTCTCTGAGCTATGTCGATGACTTTAGTTCTCTGTCGGATGTATTCGTTACGAATCCTATCCTTCAGAGAAACTCCGAGCATAGCTCTTTCCATAGCGCGCTGAGCGACTTTGAACTGGTGGACCAACCCTATCGTGAGTGTCCACGTCTCAGCTCCGTAGGTCATGACTGGTAGGACGCACTGATTAAAAACTTTCGTTTTCAAACATTGCGGTATGGATGACGAGAAGACTCGACGTAGTTTTCCGAACGCTGCCCAGCCTAGCTGGATCCTCCTCTTGGCTTCCTTCTCGAAATTGTTTTTACCCAACTGCAAAATCTGCCCGAGGTAAGTGTACTCAGAAACAATTTCGAGAAGGTGGCCATGTACGATCACCGGTCTTGGATCAATGTGGGCATTGATCATGACTTTGGTTTTATCCAAATTCATGCCAAGACCGATACATCGGGAGGCTGAAGCTAGACTGTCCAGCATCCGGTTCAGCTCCTCCCAGATTTTGTGCTTATAGTTTGATTATTATGTTGATAATAATTTTGCGTCATATCGAAATAATAAGTTGGTGAAATAAGAAATTTATCTACGAAATGTGATCCGGTGTTTTTTATTGACAAACGCATTGTGATTTTGGCAACATCTGACCACACAAGACGGCGTTTTCCGTTCATTTTGGTTTGTTTACAATGGGGTTCATCAGTTGGTGTCTATAGCCGTAATGGCGATGGCCAGCATACTATTTGATTGATTGGCATGCTTGCTTGATTCGAGTGCTTCATTTTATTTTGTTCTGATACTCCTTCCGAACTTATTTATAGTTTCATGACCTAGGTACATAGAAATATGTTTTGCGAATAGGAACGTTGCAAAGTTAGTCTTGTTTATACAAATTAGTTGAGGAGTGTTGTTCCACATTGATATACACATATATATGTAAGTTATGCTATACGATTCACTCTGCGTCAACTAGGCCCAAGTTAAACATTAGCTTATTTATATATTACTAGATAAATAACTGATATAAGTACCTACCTAGGTGCTTTCTAGTATACACTATTAGATATTTTGCAAAATCGAAAAAAGTCTTCCTTTCCATTTGTAAATCGGACCAACATTGTATCCGAAACGGGAATCCAACCGCACCAACAACGGGGTCGGGGATATCGTTGAATGAAAATCTAGCCAACTTCAACACCTGTACCAGATAACAAAAACCTATACTTACCTAGCCCATCCACCATAGTCGTGAGATGTATCGAACCGTGAATAGGGAACGAAATAGGGAGTAAAAAATTTTGTGCCCAAAGAAAGTTGTTCAGTTCATCATGAAAGTATGAATAAGTACTAACTTTTTCCTATGTCTATGCAGTTCATATTGAGTTTAATGGAGAGACCTACTAGAACGTAGGTAGTGAGTGGTTATTCTCTTTGAGACCTACAATACAAGTCATTATAGAAGAAGTTGAAGAATTTTCGTTTCACTTCACTTCACTCACGCACAATGGCGTTTTGTTGTCTGGTCTAATTTCTTCAAATAATATTCTGAATTTTGTGGTCAAAATGGATGAAGTTGCGAAATTAGAACATCTGTCGCTTGTATCAAAAGTTTGCACCGAATTGGATAACCATTTGGGTCTCAATGACAAAGATTTAGGTAAGTAGCCATAGAATATGAAAACAGCTAGTCTATACACAAAATAAACAACCAAAGCGTTTCATAATTTTTTAGTGGTTTTACTTCGACATCTTTTATATCCCCGCTATAGCACAAACATTTGTTTTATTTTCAGCTGAATTCATCATAGACATTGCTGACAAAAATCCCACTGCCGACGCATTCAAAAAAACACTCATCGACAATGGGGCGGAATTCTCAGACTCTTTTATGACCAATTTACTGCGAATCATTCAGCATATGAAGCCAGTAAATACCAATTCTGACAAATATGATAAAAATCCAGATTCAGCCAATCCTCTGGCTAATAAGTTCCCGGGTCTGGCCATTCCTAATGAGAAGCCCCCTGTATTCTCCTCTGATGAAGCTAGTAGTGATGAAGAACCGGACACTAAGAAAAGGATTACAGCTAAAGACATTTTCAAAGAAGAAAAGAAACCCTTAACAAAAGATAACATTGTGGACCAGGCCATGGCAGAGCTTGAAGCTTTAGCTCCATCAAATGCTATTACCAATAAAAATGATGTGAAGAAAATTGAGGATGTGAAAAAAAGGGAACGAAGTCACAGTGGAGACCGCAAAGATAGTAGAACTAAGAAAAGAGATAACTCTAGAGATAGGAGAAAACGAAGTAAAAGTAGAAATAGAAGTCGAAGTAGGCACAGAGACAGAAGCAGGAGTAGGGAAAAGAAAAAGAGATCCAGAAGTCGTAACAGACACAGGTCAGGAGACAGACAAAAAAGATCAAGATCTAGAGATAGAAATAGAAGATCTAGATCCAGAGATAGGCGGAGATCTAGGTCCCATGAAAGACGCTCCCAATCAAGAGATAGGAAAGGCAGAGATTTCAGGGATAGGGATGATAAGAAATTTGAGGATAGGGATGATAAGAAGTATGGGGATAGGGATGAAAAGCGAGGGTTTGCAGATTATGGGAAGAGATCAAGGAAGAAAAGTCCAGAAGTGGAAATGAAAGATGACCCAGAGCCAGGAAAGGTATGTTATTATAAAGTTTATCAACTTCATCTTCATTTAGTGAACTTTGTCTATTTACAAATAATTTGACAACTTACAATAACTGGTTTATTAATTATTTGTACATTTTCTAAGAAATAGCAAAAAGGTAGATATCCTTTCAAGAGACCTTTTTTTAAACAAAGTAGTCCTGTGTGTCAATCTAGGTGGTCTCTCACATGAGCACTTTGTTACTTAAATTTACATTTCACCCAAGATATTAAAACCATCTACGTAAAAGGGCATTGTCAAAAATCAAGATAAACAAACTTAATTGCTAGAGCTACTGTTGCTGTTTTACTGTCAAATTAAGGTTCTAAATATAAATATTGAGAGAAAATATCAATGGGGTAGGTATAAAGCCTGGCAGTAGAAAGTTGCACATTTTAATTAAAGTCCGGTAACACTGTCATGGCCATCTGCGGTCAACAGCATTAAAGTCCATTCGAAAAAAAAAATGCACATTTTTAATTATTGTAGGTCAGGCATTGTACCTATTGCTAATTTCATTGGAACTGTCCTTTGCTAAGTTCTTCTGATTACAACACAACAACATCAGCCTATATCAGTCCACTGCTGGACATAGGCCTCCCTCTAGTGTGCGCCAAAGGAGGCGTTTTTTCATCTGGGGGTTATTGCCCATAATCCCCACGCTGGGCATGCGGGTTGGGGATCGCAGTTCGGTGGAGTTTTTCTGCAGAGGGCGCTGCTGCCCGCCCCCCGGTGTGTTTCCCTTAGTCGCCTCTTACGACATCCACGGGAACAGTGGGAGTGGTGAAATTCTATACCGGCACCACACGGTCTTCTGATTAATCAATAAGTAATTCTCATTGGTGCTTTTCTTTGCAGATATTCAATGGGCGAGTGGCAAATATTGTGCCATTTGGCTGTTTTGTGCTCATTGAAGGCCTGAGGAAGAAATGGGAGGGCCTGGTCCATATCTCGCAGCTGCGAGCTGAGGGCAGGGTCACCAATGTCTCGGAGGTTGTCAATAGAGGAGATAAAGTCAAGGTTTGTGTGTGATATTATGTTTATCATCATCATCTATGCAAGATCATATTTTTTTAAATGATTGGTTCACCTCCCCCTTTTTTGTATACAAACTTATTTGTAGATCAAGTACAGTGATTTTGTTCTAGGTTTACAAATAATTACCATCTAATTTATAATATATTTTAAAGTAGTGGTCCCCTAGCTTCCCCTAGCTTGTATTTAACAAAATATACAGAAATTATAAACTTACTCCCATTGGGTTACATTATTGAAGTTTTCTTAATTCCTTAACTTATTTGAAAATATTCTATATCCTATGTTAATCAGGAATAATTTTGGATTCCAATGGTGAATTTTTTAAAATTTTATTCTTTCTTCTTTATAATATTAGATATAGATTTCTTCAACCAACTTCAACTTAAATAATTTAGTCACTGTATACAATTTTATCTATTGTTTTCATGTAAAGTGGCTACATCAAGCCTTGAGCATCTATTCACTTCTTTGTCTTCACATGACTCCAGAACATCATCTGATACTTTGCTGCCACTATTGTATTTGTTATGAACTTACTTGGTAACTCAGGACTGAAGATTGAGGGTAATCGTCATCAGCATCATTCTCGGAGTACCCACATAATATCTTGTTATTTTAATGTCAATCAACTACACTATCAGAGTTCACTCCCACAGATTATATAATACACCACATACCTTCCCCCATAGTCACTTTATCATATACAGGGTGGAATTTTGTAATGCCACCTGGAGGGAAAGTACTCTAAATACTGTAGTTAGAAAATTGTACTCAAAGAAAACATTCCTTTAATTTTGAAAAGAAAGAAAACTGCATTCAAAGATTTTCGAAAATTCGCTTGCCACACCCGGGAATCGAACCGACTAAAATCTGTAAAAATTACACCCTGTACTTTTATTGCATAGATCGTTAGGGTCAATAATAAGGATGAAATCTCTCTAACAAACTTAATAAATTAAATGAAAGGAAAACCATGAAATCTTAAATTATTTTAATTATTTACAATAAAAAGTCAACTAACTACCTAATTAGTTGCTCGAAATGGGCTCCATTTTCTTGGATACACAAATTTATTCTTCTAACGAATTCATTTCTAGTAACTTTTAATAACGTGTTGTGGTGAAGATTATAAATCGTATTCTGAACTTCAACTCTCAACTCGTTTACATTCGCATAAGATTTCATGTAAATTAGATTTTTTACATATCCCTTCAAAAAAAAAATTAAAGGGGTGAGATCTGGTGATCTCGCCAGCCATCTGATTGTGCCGTTGGTACCAATCCAGGTATTAAAATGGTTATTAATGTAGGCAGTAGTGATTCTGCTACTACTGACACAAGTAAACAGATGGATCTTTAAGTTAAAGTGCTTAACTTGACCCATTCAATTTAAGATTTCATGGTTTTCCTTTCATTTAATTTATTAAGTTTGTTAGAGAGATTTCATCCTTATTATTGACCCTAACGATCTATGCAATAAAAGTACAGGGTGTAATTTTTACAGATTTTAGTCGGTTCGATTCCCGGGTGTGGCAAGCGAATTTTCGAAAATCTTTGAATGCAGTTTTCTTTCTTTTCAAAATTAAAGGAATGTTTTCTTTGAGTACAATTTTCTAACTACAGTATTAAGAGTACTTTCCCTCCAGGTGGCATTACAAAATTCCACCCTGTATATCTAATCAATTGTCCAATGTTCTATGTTCCTAGCTTTATAACCTACTATTTACAAAATACTTTTTATTTTCACTACTATCCTTGTAAGGTGTCACCTGCGCATGTTACAGTCGCATTACTTGGTATGCCTAGTACATCACGGGTTTCATTGCAAGGGCCAGGGTTAACTTCCGAATCCCGTCTACGAAGCTGGTTGATATGCCTGGTGACTATCGGTCCATCTTCCATCTTCACTAAGAATCGAACTGGACCTTTGATTCTGACAATTTCTCCTTTAATCCACTTTTCACCTCTTGCATAGTTGCGCAGCCACACCTTATCCTGAAGTCTGAAAGTTCTCACCGGTACTTCCCTATTGCTTTCAATTTGTCTCTCAGAAATCGGCTTTGTTGATAACGGGTGTATTATGTCAAACCGTGTTCTAAATCGACGTTTATTAAGCATTTCTGCTGGTGTCTTCCCAGTGACTGAACTTGGTGATGATCTCAACCCGAAAAGCAGGCGTGGTAGTATTATATCCATGTTGGTCCCCGCCAAGCTTTTTAATTTACTCTTAACAGTCTGCACAAACCTCTCAGCTTGTCCATTCGATGACGGACTATAGGGCGGTGTTAATATATGTCTAATCCCATTGCTCTTCATAAATTGCATAAATTCTTGTGACGTGAATGCCGTACCATTATCTGACACAAGAACTTCTGGTAGTCCTTGCTCCGCAAAAATTTCTCTCAATGCTTTAATAGCACACTCACTTGAAGTTGTTCGTACAATTTTTACTGCTGGCCACTTTGAGTAAGGGTCAACCACAATAAGGTACATCTTTCGATCAACAGGACCCGCAAAATCTATGTGTAATCGCTGCCAAGGGTTGGATGGTGTGATCCACGAGTGTGCAGTACTCACTGGCATGTTCCTGTTTACTTGACAGCTATTACAGTTGGCTACTAGGGCTTCTATTTCATGGTCTAGTCCTGGCCACCAAAAGTAGCTCCGCGCGATTGATTTCGAAATGACTATTCCATCATGTGTCTCGTGCAAAGCCTGCAGTATGTGTTCTCGCATCGCCGGTGGTATAATTACTCGAGTACCCCATATTAGACAGTCATTGCTGATGGAAAGCTCTTTTCTTTTCATCCAATACTGTTTCAAGTTAGCATCCTGTATATTATCTGGCCATCCATGTAAAATCCAATATTTCACCTTTGATAGAACATCATCCCGTCCGGTTTGTTCTGCAATATCTTTCGCTGTATATTGAACCGCGCTCGGTGTCTCAGACAGTAACAAAATATCTTCAATTTCTTCAGTGTTAGGCTTCCATTCTTCAGCCTCAATTGGCCATCTACTAAGTGCGTCGGCATTTCCAATGCTTGAACCACTTTTATATTTAAGTTCATAGTCATGTGAATTCAGCTTCAAGGCCCATCGCATCATTCTTGGAGACAAAACTTTTGGGATAGCTTTATTATGGCTAAATATACCTAGGAGCGGTTTATGATCTGTGTATATAGTGACATGCCTTCCATAAACATACTGGTTAAATTTATCCAAACCAAACATGATCGCAGCCGCTTCTTTATCTATTTGAGCATAGTTACGTTCTGCTTTACTTAATGTTCTGGATCCCATTGCAATAGCTTTTTCTGTTCCATCATCCATTATATGCGACAGCACTGCCCCCACTCCGTATTCTGAGGCATCACAAGTTAATGTTACCCTCTTATTATTGTCAAAGTGTATCAGTGTGTCATCACATGATAGTACCGCTTTGGCCTTCTGGAATGTTTCTTCTTCTTTCCTTCCCCACACCCATATAGCATCTTTATCAAGCAGTCTATGTAATGGTTCCAGCATTGAAGCTTTGTCTTTCACAAATCTATCATAAAAGTTCAACAAACCTAAGAACGCTTGAAGTTCTTTTACATTCTTTGGACTCTTAGCATTCTCTATTAATTTAATTTTATGCTCACTTGGATGAATCCCATTTTTGTCAACCACATAACCCAGAAATTCCAGTTTCTCCGTAGCTATTTCACATTTATTCCGGTTGAGTTTGAGTCCAACATTTTTCAGGCAAATTAAAACTTTTTCTAGTCTATCCTTGTGTTGTTCTTTATTTCCACTTATAAGTATGTCATCTAATAGCACTGTCACTCCTTTAATACCAGCCAATGTGGTTGACATTACCCGTTGAAATATACCAGGGCATGCCTTCAAACCATAGGGTAATCTTCGCATTTTATACAATCCTTTAATTGTATTAATGGTTAGGAGTTGTCCTGTTACATCTGAAACTTTAAGTTGCGTGTATGCCTCTTTTAAGTCTAATTTGGTGAAGATGACTCCACCTGCGACCTCAGACAAACACTCATTGATGGTTGGTTGCGGATATGTATCAGTTTCGGTAGCAGAGTTTATGGTTAATCGATAGTCTCCACAAAGTCTTATAGCCCCGTTTTTCTTCACTACTGGCACCACAGGTGTGGCCCAGTTAGAGTATGCTACTGGCTCCATAACTCCGGCACTGACCAACCTGTCAATTTCATCACAAACTCTGTCTCTTATAGCAAAAGGTACTGGTCGACTTCTCATAAATATCGGCTGTACATCCTTTTTGCAACTTATCACAACTTCCGGTCCTTTGTACTCTCCAAGTCCTTCAAAAACTTCTTCATATTTTTTTAACATTTCTGTCAAAGATTCAGTCATAGTTGGTCCCACATAATTCATACTATGTATACCTTCAACTGTGATCCCAAGCGGCTTAAACCAGTTCCTTCCTAAGAGGTTGCCTCGCCCTTGTCCAATCAGTATTTGCAGGTAACCTTTGAAGTTTTTATATTCAATAAAAACTTTGGTCCTGCCATGCACCTGCACCTTAGCATCAGTCCAGGTATGCAGATTTAGATTGCACTCTTCTAATTTTAGACCATTGGGCCAAATCTGTTCTGCCTGTTTCCGTGACATGATGGTATAAGAGCAGCCGGAATCTACCTCAAACTTTACTGATTTCTTATTCAGTTGAACTTCGGTCCAAATTGCAGGTTCCCTGTTTATTCCACCCACACAATATAAGCCGTTTAGACTTTCTTGGTCGTTCTGATCCTGAATCTCTTTGACTTGCCCAGTTTGTTTATTTTTCTTGCACATTTTTGCTATGTGGCCTATTTTGCTGCACGCGTTACATTTTGCATAAGCAAACTTACAGTTGTGATACATGTGGTTCCCTCCGCATCTGTAGCAGTATAATTTCTTCTTCTTATCTTCATTTACTGCATTTACCTCCATTGGTTCACCCTCACTGTGTCCAGTACCACTCGCTGAGCTGCAGCTCGGTTCTGCATTCTGCACAGACAGTATTTTGATGTCTTCTGTACACTTTTCTGCTTGCAATGCCATTTGAACAGCCGTTTCGTAGGTGAGGTTTGCCGTTTTCAGTAAACTTTCTTGTATTTTAGTGTTGTTCACCCCGCATACAATCCTGTCTCTCAGCGTCCTTTCTAAATCAACGAAATTGCAAAATCTACACATTTTCCTCAGAGCCGCAATGTAATCTTGCATCGATTCATTTTTACCCTGCTTCCGTGTGTGAAACTTAAACGATTCTACAATTTCATTAGGCCGCGGACTAAAGTGTTCATTTAGTTTTCTTTCTATTTCAACTAAAGTAGCATCACTCACAGATTTTGGAAACACTAATGTTTTTACTAAATTATACAAATCACAGCCACAAGATGCGAAAAAGATGGCTTTTTTGCTGACTTCGTCATTCACCCCCTGTGCTACTAAAAAGAATCCGAATCTTTCTTTATAAGATTCCCAGTCTGCATTTTTTAGGTCAAATGTTTCGAATCTCTTATCAGTCATTGTAGGATGCACAATTCACAACTTTTACACTGGTTTTTCACTTTATTTCGCGTTTTTTCCGTAGTCGCCAATGTTATGAACTTACTTGGTAACTCAGGACTGAAGATTGAGGGTAATCGTCATCAGCATCATTCTCGGAGTACCCACATAATATCTTGTTATTTTAATGTCAATCAACTACACTATCAGAGTTCACTCCCACAGATTATATAATACACCACAGTATTGTTTCCTTACTTTTATTTCAGGTGAAGGTTTTATCAATAACTGGTCAAAAAGTATCATTGACAATGAAGGATGTTTGTCAAGATAGTGGAAAAGACCTCAATCCCGCCTCACATGCACATTTGGAGGTAAGAATCTGATATTACATTATTATATCAGCATTGGATAACCCAAGATGCATCCTTTGTAACAATAAGACAAAACTCCGTATGTGGCTCTTAGAAAAATGTTTTTATGACATAAAAGAATTATATAATCATTAAAATACCTAGTTATATAAGTTTAATATTGTACGTCCATAATTAATGGATAAACTGTTGTTCCGCCTAGCTTTTAAGATCTTTTTAGGGTTTTGCCATCGGTTGCAAAACCCTTATGAAATCGCTTTGGGTCTGTTTTGTGTTTTGAATCCTTAATATCTCAGAAACTACTGCAGCTATTGACTTGAAATTTGAAATAATAATACATTTTGTGCGCCCGCACATATTTATAGAAAAATAAATGAAAATAAATAAAAAATCAAAATGAAGATTTTCCATACAAATTTTGAAATCGAAATTTTAAATGGAACGTACAAAGTCAAAAGTGGTATCAAATGAAAGGTACGCATTTGTAGATTTCAAAATAGTTTTGGAAATTTTGGTAGATTTTATACTTTTTAAAATATTTTGAAAAAGGTCAAAAAAATGACCGTTCCCCCCCCCCTTATCTCCGAAGATTGCGGAGCGATCGACGTGATATGTACCAAGTGTTTGTAGATATAGATCTATATTTTACAGGAAAAATATAGAGAAGTCTGTAAAAATAATACTTTTTGAAATAAGGTCAAAAAAGGGCGGGAAAATTTTCTAAAGGGGTGACTACCCCACCGAGTTGGGTATCAAATGAAAGGTATTGGTTTGTACATTCCAATACAGTTTTTGAAATTTCGATAAGTTTTATACTTTTCGAAATATTTTGAAAAAGGTCGAAAAATTGACCATTCCCCCCCCCCCCCTATCTCCGAAGATTGCAGAGTGATTGATGTAAAATGTACTAAGCGTTTGTAGATATAGATCTATATTTTACAGGAAAAATATAGAGAAGTCTGTAAATATAATACTTTTTGAAATATGGTCAAAAAACTAATTTTCATACAATGGGGGCTATTTCATTGAGAGTAATATCAAATCAAAGGTATGGATTTCGACAATTCAAAACAGGTTTTGAAAATCGTCTAAATTTCATACTTAGTGAAATAGGTTGAAAAAAGCCGAAAAAAAATTGCAGGTACCAACCCACTTACCTACCCACTAATCTCTGTAGTAACTGTAATAGGAGTATCCTAGATAATCCACACAGTATCATTTACCCACAAGCTAAGCAAAGCTTGTGTTATTGGTATTACTACGATAGCTGTTATACTTAATAAAGTATAAGTATCACATTAGATGATTTATTTTTGTGTACAGAAAAGGACTAGAACACCCGAACAAATAATCTGAAGATCCTACAATTATTAGTCCCGAGGCAGGAATCAAACCTCAACCTCCTGCGTTGTAAGCCCACCGCGCCAAGAGGTTGTCATATACGTACC
This sequence comes from Eupithecia pulchellata, assembly GCA_963931895.1. Lineage (NCBI taxonomy): Eukaryota > Metazoa > Arthropoda > Insecta > Lepidoptera > Geometridae > Eupithecia > Eupithecia pulchellata. The sequence goes on along the minus strand of OZ007527.1, from coordinate 13,164,782 downwards.
TACCTAAACGACAAAAGTTCAAAACCCTCGGCGCGCGAGTTACACTCGCACTTGTCGTACTTGTTTGTACACAGTTTCTACAATAAATAAATTTCATTTCATTTCATAAATAATTAAATATGAAAGTTTTCAGAAAGGGCTTATTAGTTCTTTTTCTTCTTGGTTAGAAGAGCAAAACCGTCGCGGTAATGTCGTAACAGCTACACAAAACAAATAAAAAAGAATGCTGGACAACCTGCACTGCACGGCATCTAACCGAAAGCTAAGCAGAGTTTGTGTTATGGGTACTAGATGACTGATATACATAATACAATACATAAAATAAATAGATATTTTTTTGTATCATATTATGGAAAACGACCAGAACACCCTGGACAAATATCTGCAGATCGTACAAACATTTGTCCCGAGGCGAGAATCGGACCAGCAACCTCTTACGACGCAGGCAGACCTTCGCCCACCGCGCCACAGAGGTCGTCAAAGTAAAATAAAACGATAAAAGGTTGCTTTGTACCTTTGAGCTTTGTACAGAATTTGAACATTTTGTAGATCAAGGAGGTTTTACTAATTTTTGAAAGAAGTTTACATTTCCAACCTCATTGTGTGTACCTACAGGCGGAACGCGAAGGTCGTAACCCAGACCGGCCGTCCACCAGCGGACACGCGACCGTCCTCGCGGGGCTGCAGACTGGACACGATATGGATCCCGAGGACTCTAGCCGCAAGCGCGTCACCAGGATATCTAGTCCCGAGCGTTGGGAGATCAAACAGGTTAATATTCATCTGAACCAAAGATTCGTGTTTCCAGAGAAAAAAGGTTGTGGTGCTTATACTAAAATTTTGTGGTTGCAAAAGGTTGTCCTTATAAGAGGAGGAATGGAGTAGATGCAGCGTAAGGAACTGTCATACCAAACTCAGGGCTCTAAGCATGACAGTCTAGTTGCCTGACCTAAAGAATGTTCACTTTGTAGGCTACTTTGGTTCACTTTATCAGATTTATTTGTCTTGAAAGAGCTATTACTTAAAATATCATCCTTTCCACAGATGATATCATCCGGAGTGATAGACAAGAGTGAGCTGCCGGATTTCGACGAGGAAACCGGCCTCCTGCCCAAGGATGAGGACGGAGAGGCGGACATTGAGATAGAACTGGTGGAAGACGAGCCGCCGTTCTTGCAGGGACACGGGCGGGCGTTGCACGACCTCTCACCTGTTCGGTATGTTGCCATACATTCTTACTTTGCCTTAAAAAATACCAATACATTATGCATGTTAGCAGGTTAACTATGAACCTAATTGGTGTTGGAAGAACACTTTATCAGGGTGAGTGCGGCTCACTTCGCGCCCGTATCGTAATATTATATTAACATTCATAATGAACTCGTCAAACTACGACAATTTTATAGTAAAATAAAATACAATATTTATTTATTTATTAAAATTTTGTACTCTGCCTTTACAGGCGTACCCAATGTACGCCAGGCAAGGCAGAGTACAAAGTAGTAGAGTACCTACTACCTAGTCATTAAAATACTAATCCAAAACAAAAAAATCATTTTTATTAGATGTTTTTTTTTTTTGGGTTTTTTTTATCATTATTATTATTTTTTGTGTAAATGATTGAGGTTTGCAACTAACAAAAAGGTTTGTTCTTTTAGGATAGTGAAGAATCCGGACGGATCGCTCGCGCAGGCCGCTATGATGCAGTCTGCGCTCGCCAAGGAGAGGAGGGAACAGAAGATGATACAACGCGAGGCGGAGATGGAAAGTCTGCCTACAGGTAACAGACATAACATTCTAGTCATTAGTAATTAACGGGTATTTATCGCGTTTTTTTCAGTTCGCGTTCTTCTCGTGACCACGACAGAGTGCAAACCTTTTGAAACGTCGAGAATAAAAAAAACGCGATAAATACCCGTTCATTACTAATCATTAGGTGTTCAGATCGCCTAAGTTTAAAAACATTCATAACATTCTAGAATCATCATCATTAGCATATCCACGAGGTCAACGGCTGGACCCTAAGGCCTCCCCTAGTGAGTGCCATAGATGGCATTATTTATCATTTGGGGGTTATTGCCCATAATCATCAACGTTGGTCATGCTGGTTGGGGATCGTGGATTTTAGAATATCTTATTAAAATAAAAAAGTGTAAACAGAAAATGCAACTATGACAGTCTTATTACGTTCAGTGCGACCGAAATGAGTAGAAAATAACAGAGACCCTTTTGTGACGTATTGCAAATATGAATCTGTTGCAAAAAATATTCTATTCGTGACAAATACTTGCACGGTCTACTGATCTTTGTTCAGGGTGTTCTGGTTGTTTTCTATGTTATAGTAAAAAATATTTATAAATGTAATAATATTGTTTTATGTGTATCGGTCATCTAGGACCCATAACACAAGCTCTGCTTAGCTTGGGGCTAGATGATGCTGTGTGAATTATCCGTCATTATTTATTCTATTCTAAAATACACAAGGACGGGTCGTACAACAGCGCCCTCATTTACCCTGGATTTGAATTTTGTTGGAAACGTGAACATTCATACATTGGTAACAAAGTCCATCCAGAAAAAGAAGGAAATTTACCATCAAGGAACTAAAAATAGCTTTAAATTGGCAACTCTTTATGAATGTTGATTTTAAACTAAATGAACGTGTGATTGAATCCCAAAGCTGGTATCATTCATCTTTCGAATTCTTATGAATACATATATGTATATTCTTCTTATTCTTATTCTATTATCTTCTTCACACGGTTGTCACTACAAACAAAAATTGGTCACTCTGTAGCAATTGGACAAATTTGCAGCCGGACGGATTCTCAGTTGGACAAATTAGCAACTTTACAGAACGCATACAGTCTGTTACATAATTAATAACATGTTGTGTTCATTTATTTGCGTCCTCCTTTGTTTATTTAAATGTCAGCTCAAAATGCAGAGCTTAATCCTAAGATTCCTTCAAGTTGTTTGTTTTGGTTCAGGTTTGAACAAGAACTGGATAGACCCGCTCCCGGACGACGGGCGCGCGCTGGCGGCCAACATGCGCGGCGCGGGGCTGGCGCCGCAAGACCTGCCAGAGTGGAAGAAACACGTCATCGGCGGGAAGAAGTCCTCGTTCGGGAAGAAGACCAACCTCTCCCTCCTCGAGCAGAGGCAGTCGCTGCCTATTTACAAGCTGAGGGATGAACTCACTAAGGTACTTTGAGTTATGTTGAAGTTGTAGTGGCTGAGCTTAGTTAGGGGAACTGTTCAATCTTTTGTATAGCGTTTGTAGTCTAAAAAATACTTAAAATATCAATGCAATAGTTATTTAAATTATTATTATAATCTAGTATAACGAGAAGCAGCAGTGAAACGTCTCGCCAGTTGATGGTGATATTCTAAATGACTTTGTTTCGTATATTTTAAAAAGTTTTGAACCGTAACTCTCGCACGAAGTGAAGCGAAAATCAATGACACCTAATTTATTGTATGAAATTTTACTTGTCTTAGTGCTTATTTTGTAAGTCAAAATAAAAAAAGTAATTGAAAAATAATATAAAATTTCGTAAGACCTGAAAAACCAAGACAATCATTAGCATCTTAACAAAAATTCTTTGTCCCACAGGCCGTCGCCGACAACCAAATCCTCATAGTGATCGGCGAGACGGGGTCCGGTAAGACGACTCAGATCACGCAGTACCTCGCGGAATGCGGCCTCACGGCGCGCGGGAAGATCGCCTGCACGCAGCCGCGGCGCGTGGCCGCCATGTCCGTGGCCAAGCGAGTGGCCGAGGAGTTCGGCTGCCGGCTGGGCCAGGAGGTCGGCTACACCATCCGGTTTGAAGACTGCACTAGCCCGGAGACTGTTATCAAGTGAGTATAACGCAGACCGGATGGCGTGTTTCAGTTACGCATACCATAGTTAGGCCGTGTGGCTGTGTGGTGTCGGCATAGAATTTCACCACCCCTTCTCTTCCCGTGGGTGTCGTAAGAGGCGACTCAGGGAAACACACCGGACGGAGGGCGGGCAGCAGCGCCCTCTGCAGAACAACTCCACCGAACTGCGATCCCCATGCCCAGCGTGGGGATTATGGGCATTAACCCCCAAATGATAATGCCATCTTTGGCGCTCATTAGGGGAGGCCTATGTCCAGCAGTGGACTAATAGGCTGGTGATGTTGTTGAAGAGTAAGAGGCGACTAAGAGAAACACATCGGGGGTTGGGCAGCAGCGCCCTCTGCAGAAAAACTCCACCAAACTGCGATCCTCAACCTGCATGCCTATGCATATTTACAAAAAACATACTTACAAACGAAACCTTGGAAGTGCACATAATATACGTCTACAGAAGGCTAGGACTAACTATGGCATGAAAAATATAATGTTTGAAGAATCGCGATTATATATAATAGCCTACATAAAAATATCAAAGACCTGAAAAGCCTAGCTCAATTTAAAACTGGCCTTTGTAATGCCACATTTATCAAAGCTGTTCCTAAAGCGAATTTGTATTAGTGTACATTATATTTGTTAACTATCCTTAAGTTTTTGATATCTTCCTCGTACCGCACTACTAACAATAGTTATTAAACTTATTTTGTTTTTCACCAGTGATTATTAATATTCTGATAAGTAAATAAAATCTTAAACCTTTCTTTGCGTAGCGGGGGGGCGGGAAGAAGCTACCATTTTTCTAAATCCATATACTATGTTGTTCTCAGGTACATGACAGACGGTATGTTGCTCCGAGAATGCCTGATGGACCTCGATCTCAAATCCTACTCCGTGATAATGTTAGACGAGGCTCACGAAAGGACTATCCACACCGACGTCCTCTTCGGCCTGCTAAAACAAGCAGTGCAGAAGCGACCAGAACTGAAACTCATCGTCACCTCAGCTACCTTAGATGCTGTCAAATTCTCTCAATACTTCTTCGAAGCACCAATCTTCACTATCCCAGGACGAACCTTCCCCGTAGAAGTTCTATACACGAAGGAACCTGAAACTGATTATTTGGATGCATCCTTAATAACCGTTATGCAGATCCACCTGAGAGAACCGCCCGGCGATATTCTATTGTTTCTGACTGGGCAGGAAGAGATTGATACAGCGTGCGAGATATTATACGAGAGGATGAAGTCTCTAGGTCCTGATGTGCCGGAATTGATCATCCTCCCTGTATACTCCGCTCTGCCGTCTGAGATGCAGACGCGCATATTCGAACCCGCACCGCCCGGCTCCAGGAAGGTGGTGATAGCTACGAACATCGCGGAGACTTCGCTCACGATCGATGGAATTTATTACGTGGTGGATCCCGGATTCGTGAAGCAGAAGGTTTACAATTCGAAGACTGGAATGGATTCCCTTGTTGTTACGCCGATCTCGCAGGTGAGTTATTTAAACTTTGAAATGTGCTTGTTGATAGTTTTTGATATTATAAAAAATCTGTATAAATAGTGTGTGAATGGTGGATACCTTTTGATGTCCATATCCTAAATGTGTTGACTGATACAAAGAGGTGCGGAATTGTGTATGAAGGAATCAAATCAACCAATCACAAGAAATCACCTATCACCTGTAAAAATAGAAGCACATCTTTTGATAATTTGTCTATAGGTTCTATCATAAAGAAGAAAGATTTGATTGATTGTTTGTTTGGATTGAATAGGCTCTGGAACTACTAGACGGATTTGAAATATTCTTTCAGCATTAAAATTTCACATAATTTTTTCAAAAAAGTTAGGGATTCTATTAAAGAAACTTCAATAATGTACCCCACATTACATTATGTGTGTAAAAGATTATAATTTTTGATATTTTTGTTAGCTAACCGTGCGTAATAAGACGGGGCATACAAAATACATTAGTTGAATTAACATATCTGCCTCAATTATTGATTCCTACAACTCGTCACAAGAGTTCAGCGTTTTTGCGATACTTCATCCTTGCATTACGTGTAGTTTATAATTAAATAATTTCTGTGATGTATTGAATTATCAATTATTATTGCCGGCATAGAATTTTACCACCCCAATTCTTCCCGTGGGTGTCATAAGAGGCGACTAAGGTACACACCGGAGGGCGGGCAGCAGCGCCCTCTGGAGAACAATTTCACCGAACTGCGATCCCAACCCATATGCCCAGCGTGGGGATTGTGGGCAATAACCCCCTAATTATAACCATCTATGGCGCTCATTAGGGGCCTATGTCCAGCAGTGGACTGATATAGGCTGACGATGATGATGATTGTATTATCTAAAGAAAATATGTTATTTCAGGCAGCAGCGAAGCAACGCGCTGGGCGCGCGGGCCGCACGGGCCCCGGCAAGACTTACAGGCTGTACACGGAGCGGGCCTACCGCGACGAGATGTTGCCCACCCCTGTGCCTGAGATACAGAGGACCAACTTGGCCACTACGGTAACAATTACTCAATTATTTTCAGTGATTTAATATTCATGTTCATGGGGAGTGGAAATCAGCGCTGCATGGTTTTTTGCAAGCAGCTCAGTGCTGAATCTACTCCCTTTGCCTGTCATTCTTATTTTTTGTATAGTTTTTGTTTAGTTTAGGTTAAGTAATTAAGGAACGGGCATAAATGACTATTATTTTATTTTTAAATTCATAAAAAAATTATAAGTGTGAACGGTGGAAGCAAATTCTTACTATCTACCTCTATCTATTTATCTACAAAAAGTTTCAAATTACAGCTAGGTAAAGCCTGCTACTTCGCACGCTTTTTTTTAAACAAATATTACCATAATGTTATTTGAGATAACATCTACATTTAACTTTTTGATAGACAAAATCAGATTCAATATTGTGGGTACCTGAGACCCATAATTTTGATGTGACATTGGTATGTTAATAGTAATTGAAATCACAGCAGCTCTGTCGGAAAACTAGAGTTGGTTGTGAACACAATCATGCTGATATGGGCCGTTTCAAGCATGCTCATTTTAATAACTCAAGTCTTCTTGTCCAAGAGTCCTGTAAGGTTTAAAGGAAATAAAGCACTTTGATTTTGATTTTGAAAAAACGAATACAAAGTTATTTATTAGCAACAAAAAATAACATTTATGCATAAATTAAAAATAGCTAGGGTATGTATAGTAGGTATCACAGCTACGGCCCCACACTAGGCTCTAGGCCCGAGTGGTGGGTACCCGTGCACGATAGTATGAATTAATGAACACTGTATTGACTTAATACGAGAAAAAAACTGTTATACATCTGAATTAAATTAAGAAAACTTACAATAGGCGGCCTTATTGCTTAAACCAATTTTTTCCAGGCAACTTTATTAATAAATAGAGATATAAGAAAATTAAATGTTGGTAGTACAACGGAAAGAAAAAATAAATGATAATATGAGATTAAGTAGTTTATAGGGGGTATCCAAGGAAACTTTACAGATTCAATCTTGTTTAGCTTATGTTGCCAATAAATCCAGTCTATTCTACCCACCCTTGTTAGATAGATAGATAGAAAGTACTTTATTATACCACACAAAGAAAGAAAACATTACAAACAGACATGCTTAAAGTATAGGACTTCCTCTACTTTAAAGGGCGGCTTTATCGCTATGAGCGATCTCTTCCAGGCAATGAGGTGGACATGCAGGAACACTAGACTACGGCACTTAAATAATAAAAATAAATAATAATTAACGAATACCTACACAATAAATACTAGAATACCTATCATCATCATCACCACCCTATAATATTCTACTGCTGGACATATGCCTCCCTAACGAGCGCCATAGATGGCATTATTCATCAATTGGGGAATATATACTTATACTGTATTTTTATAGCCCTCTATGCAGAGGGTGCATGAATGCTGAGGAGACGGCGGCGCATTTGCTTCTTCCTACAAGCGTGTCTACACACTTCTCAAAGATTACAATACCTCGAGACCGAGAACGTCTAGGGAGGCATGTACCGGCGTCAGCGAGCTGCTGGCTTTCCTAGAGGATATCGGGTGGTTAAAGTAGCAGACCCCAAAAAGGGCCCACCCGTGGCCTAGTTGCGGAAACCAGTAACAAGTAACTGTATTTTTATTCAGTGGTTAACAGCTCCCTGTACTTGCAGGTGCTGCAACTAAAGACGATGGGGATCAACGACCTGCTTCACTTCGACTTCATGGACGCGCCGCCGGTGGAGTCACTCATCATGGCGCTTGAGCAGTTGCACTCGCTCTCGGCGCTCGACTCAGAGGGATTGCTCACCAGATTGGGGCGAAGGGTAATTTATTATAATAAATAAATAAATAAATAATGCCGGACAATCCACACAGCATCAGCATAACCTAGCCCCAAGCTAAGCAGAGCTTGTGTTATGTATACTAGATGACTGATATACATACTATAATATTATTGCATAGATTTTTTTTATTATACATAGAAAACGACCAGAACATCCTGAACAAAAATCTGCAGATCGTACAAATATTTGTCCCGGGGCGGGAATCGAACCCACAACCTCCTGCGTCCAAGGCACTTTCGCCCACCGCGTCACAGGTCGTCGAACCCCACTAAGAACATTTGCAGCGCCCTCTGCAGAACAACACTGAACTTGCATGCCCAACGTGGGGATTATGGGCAATAAACCCCAAATGATAAATAATGCCACCTATGGCGCTTATTAGAGGAGGCCGCAGTGGAGTAGGCTTTGATGAAGAACATTTGGTGATACGTAGGTTATCAAGACTCGTAAGGTCAAAATAAAGTTCTGAATAGGTAGAGTCATCGAGTATTTATCAAGTAGAGTTGAAATGGCTGATAATTTTTTACAAAATAATTCTGTCAAAAATTACACAGAATAATAAGAAGTCGCGCACCGCCTACTATGTTCTGATTAGCAGAAACCGTATCAAATTATAAAAAAGGGATGGGGTAAAACGGATTCTGCTATCGATGTTTTAGCGAGTCTCATATTTAAGATTTTCTTCTATAGGAGAAACAAATTAAACTAGAATGGCTATAAAACCATGCAACAAAACTTCTGATAGAGCTTGCAGAGCTTCCCACAAGCCTCTTCATTTGTTCTCTTGTATTGCAGATGGCGGAGTTTCCCCTGGAGCCTAATCTGTCCAAGATCCTCATCATGTCAGTAGCGCTGCAGTGCTCCGACGAAATACTCACCATCGTCTCTATGCTCAGCGTACAAAACGTTTTCTATAGACCAAAGGTACGCAATTGAGTTATCTATTGTAGACAGTAGTGTGGAAATTGCACAGGCAACTTTTACCAACCATATTGGAAATTTCCAATCTTGTCTAACGTAATTTCATAAGTATGGGTATTTTTGGCGATATGGCGCTCTTTAGGGAAGGCCTATGTCTAGCTGTAGACTGATGGGCTGATGATGGGTATTTTTATATTGTTTTGCTAACTTTTGCGGCCAGTTAAAATAAAATCAAGTCCTCTCAGTCTTAGTGCACACATTTAGGACAGGCAGACGGCCAACAAGTCTTTCCTATTTTTGTTATTTTTAATGGATTTCGAATAAAGGTCGATATTAGTTATTAGTTATTTATTTATGGTTTTGCATTCTTCCCGAGAAAGAACAATGAAAGAGAAACAATGAAATATCAAATTAGTTAAATTTTAGTTACAGAATCCTAAAAACACATGACTTGTAACTTATACACATTCACACATTACTTGTTACTTGTGAAAGACGCTGCTTTCTGTAACCCAATTTAAAACAAACTAACAATGGAACAAAGCTCCCCAACATAGTTCCGTCTCTGTTTATCTAAAATAAACACGTGCACATTGTTTATTTCAGGACAAGCAAGCACTAGCGGACCAGAAGAAAGCCAAGTTCAACCAGCCCGAAGGCGACCACCTCACGCTGCTCGCCGTCTACAACAGCTGGCGGAACAACAAGTTCTCGAACGCGTGGTGCTACGAGAACTTTGTGCAGATTCGCACGCTGAAGCGAGCTCAGGACGTCAGGAAACAACTGCTGGGCATTATGGATAGGTAAACGAGAGAATGGCTGTGGAAGTAAAATCTTTTTCGAGTGGTAGCCAAGATTATTTCGTAGAATCAGGTTGATAAAATGTCAAGGTCATAGGAAAAGCAGGTGGTACGATAGAGGTGGTGTCTAAGACCAAAAAAAGCAGTATGTACTAGTCTATATCTTAGTAGGTAATATTATAAAGAGGAAAGGTTTTTATTTGTTTGTTGGTATTGAATGGCTCCGAAACTACAGGAACGATTTGAAAAAATTTTTCACCATTAGAATCCAAATCCTACATTATCCCAGATTTCAGGTTCAGATTCCTTTATATCCATAAATCAAACAATAATGTAAAAAATGGTGTGTAAAAGTTTTAAATTTTTGCTGCGCGAAGCCGCCGCCGCCCGGGGCCGACCGATAGTCTTAAATACATAAAGTGTTAATGTTGTGATGATGACAATGAGTGCCTGAAATGACGGCTGTTAGTTGTGTTGATGACTTGATGGGAAAACAAAACCTAAACCCAAACAATTTCACTTATCAATAACTGGTTTTCCTTAGGAATTTTTGTTCCATAAAATATTTCTTGAGGTGTAATCTATACCTATATCTATACTAATATTATAAAGAGGAAAGATTTTATTGTTTGTTTGTTTGTAGGCTCCGAAAATACTGGACCGATTTGAAAAATTCTTTCACCATTAGAATGAGGGTTACTGATTTCTCTTTACAATTTAATCGACAGGCACAAGCTGGACGTGGTGTCTGCGGGTAAGAACACGCCGCGCGTGCAGAAGACAATCTGCTCCGGCTTCTTCCGGAACGCCGCTAAGAAGGACCCGCAAGAGGGGTACCGTACGCTGGTGGACAGTCAGGTCGTCTACATACACCCCTCCAGCGCGCTCTTCAATAGGCAGCCGGAATGGTAAGGTCTCCTTTTTGGCCATTCATTATCAGCCTATAACAGTCCACTGCTGGACCTCTAGGCCTCCCCAAATGACCGCCATAGATGGCATTATTGATCATTAGGAGTTATTGCCCATAATCCCCACGCTGGGCTTTCGGGTTGGGAATCTCATTCGGTCATTGCAAAGTGATAAAGATAAAACATTTATTCATCTTCATAGGAACAGCACAGATATATATTAAGATCGACATGGTATACAATACGAAAAAGAAGACAAACATACATAATGAATTAATGAACAAAAAACTATTACTAACTAAATACTACTTATACTAATAACACAAATATATGTTTACCTACCTACCTACCAACAACATTCCAATACAATATCTATTTCCACCTACCCAAACAAGAAAGTCCATGTGAACTTTGTGATTCAGAAATCAAATACAAAATTCAATTCATTACATTAATCACGCGCCGCTTCCTAGTGGACACATACGCAATTTTTTTTTCAAGTAACATTATCAAACAGTGGAACCCTTGAAAATTACCTCTAGCTAGACTATAGTATCTTACCAGTCAATCTGAATCATATATTTATATTACAGGGTCATCTACCACGAGCTGGTACAAACAACTAAGGAGTACATGCGAGAAGTGACGACGATAGATCCGAAATGGCTGGTGGAGTTCGCACCTGCCTTTTTTAAGTTCTCAGACCCTACAAAACTGTCCAAATTCAAGAAGAACCAGCGTTTGGAGCCTTTGTACAACAAATATGAAGAGCCTAATGCCTGGAGAATATCTAGAGTGCGCAGAAGAAGGAATTAGACGATGTCCTGATAATAAATTATGAGAATGTGACCTGACCGAATATTTTATTTATTTGTATTCAGAGCATCATCAAGTAGGTTGATGAGGTCATTGTGAACCTCATAGATAATTCAACATCTGCATTACTCTGTACATATTACCTATATAGGTTTAAATCAAAATTATAGATTGACTAGCCATCCGCCGGGCTTCGCATAGTTATTTAACAAAAAAAATATTCACGCGGATTCCTATTTTTTTTTTTATTTATTCTATAGCCTTCTATAACCTATTTTTTTTTTTATTTACTGTTAGTGGCTTTAGTATCGCTGCGGCCATGGTTGGCCTATTGTGATCGCCACTTTGACGGTTCACCTCCGGAGGCGCGGCGTTATAGTTCGCCACTTATCCTTGCAGTTGCTAAGAACTGTAGGATATCCTTCGGGGTGATATCACGTAGTTCGTCTGGGCTAAGCAGGTGCCTGCCCAAACGAGTGCTACGTTTTTGCATCAGTGCACCGCATTCTCCTAGCAGATGGAGAGGCGTTTCTTCCGCCTCATCACAAAATCTGCAGGATTTCGTGTCGCTTAGCCCCAATTTGAACATGTGCTTGTTAAGGCGACAATGTCCAGTTAGGGCTCTTGTTATGATGCGAAGATTGTTCCTGTTTAGGTTTAGCGTTAGGATTTGGTTGGTGTACCGTTTGTCGAAGGCTTTTAACAGTGATTTTGCATGAAGCATGCCCGAGGAATTTTCCCATAGCTTGATGGATTCCTCGTAGCAGGTGTTCAGCAGGATTCTGTTAGCCAGGCTTTTAGGAATGCCACAGAACGGCTCTGGTCCAAACTGAGTCCCCATTGCCCCGGACCGTGCGAGCTCGTCGGCATTCTCATTGCCGTTGATGCCCGCGTGGCCCGGTACCCATCTTAGGATAACTCTGTTATTCGAACCCAGAGCGTTCAGGCGTGACAGGCAGTCCTTGACTAGCCTGGACGTGATGACCTTCGAATCCAAGGCTAGAAGGGCAGCCTGACTATCGGAGTTAATAAAAATAGTTTGGTTGGAGTATCGCTTTTGCAGATTTATATCAGCACATTCGAGAATGGCGAATACTTCTGCTTGGAAAATGGAGGCGTATTCTCCTAGGTTTATGCTCCTGGTAAACCTAGGACGCTCTCCGAATATTCCACAGCCTACATCCAATCCCATTTTGGAGCCATCTGTGTACCATGTTAGGCACCCATCCTTGCAGGGGAGCTGGCTATTCAGCCAGTCTTCCCTGGAAGGCAGTTCCACTGTAAAGTGTTTATCAAACACATGGCGTGGGAGCATGGCATCAGTTGTCATGCTCAGGATGGGAGATTCCAGAGTTGAGTCTTGAAGTGATCTCATTTTCTGGGAGAGCCAGTTCCTTCGGCCTCCAATGCAAGCCCTATACATGCTGGTCTTTGCCTCTTTGTGTAGGTGTATATGAAGACGAGGAAGTCCCAGCAGTGCATTAAGTGCAAGCCCAGGTGAGGTGGACATGGCTCCCGTTGCCATAAGGCAGGCAGTCCTTTGTAGGCTGCTCAGTTTGGTGATTGCGCTGGACTGAAAGGCTTTGTTGTACCATACCATAGAGGCGTATGTTGTAATCGGCCTCACAAAAGCAGTGTACAGCCAAAGGGCAATCCTGGGGTTAACGCCCCAGTTTTTACCCATTAGTCTGCCGCTCGCCCCTAGAGCCATCTTTGCTTTTTGCAAGACGTTGGCTAGGTGAGTGTTTCACGTTAGTTTTTGGTCGATAATGACGCCCAAGTATTTTACTTCTGTGGAAAACGTTATGATTTTACCGTTGAGTACAAGCTTCACAAGCTTGTCTAGCCTTCGTTTGTTAGTGAAAGGTATAATCACAGTTTTGTTGACTGAGAGCTCGCTGTTACGGCACCAGTCGCTGACAGTGTTGAGAGCTCGCTGCATGATACCAGAGATGGTGGATTGGCAGAAACCTCGCACGACAATCACAAGGTCATCTGCGTAACCTTGCGCATCAATGCGAAGGTCTGCCAGATCACGCAGGAGCTTATCCACGGCTAAGGTCCATAAAACAGGCGATAGGACTCCGCCTTGGGGGCATCCCCTAGCCGTGGATATTTCAATAGTTGATTGTTGAAAAGGGCAAGTTTTGCTCCCCTATGCGTGAGCATATCCTCCACCCATCTGGTGGTGGTCGGGTCAACATTTTTGTTTTTCAACCCACTCACCAGAAGCGATGTAGGGGAGTTATCAAATGCCCCTTCAATATCAAGGAATGCGCAGAGAGCTATTTCCTTGTCCTCCAAAGCCTTCTCCACTTTGTCAATGAGACTGCTCAGCGCAGTTTCTGTGGATTTGCCCTTACGATAGGCATGTTGGCTGTGGTGGATGGGAGATGTAGCGAGCGCTACATCTCTGATGTATCTGTCTACCGCCTTCTCCATGGTCTTGAGAAGAAATGAAGAAAGGCTTATTGGTCTGAAGGACTTTGGCTGGCTGTAGTCCTTCTTTCCAGCCTTGGGTATAAAGATAACTTTGACTTTAGTCCACTGTTCTGGCACATATCCCCAGGCGAGGCTCGCCCTGAATATTTTTACCAGATATGGGGTGAGGACGCTTATTCCCCGCTGGAGAAAAATTGGGAGAATTCCATCCTCACCACAGGCTTTGTTTGTTTTAAACGAGTTCACAGCCCACCTGGTTCGGTCTTATGATCCTGGCTGCTCTACTCCAGTCCTCATTCCGAGGCTTGTTGGAGTTGGTGGGTGCAGGTTGATGCAGGCTTTTGTCCCGCGAACCAGGGAAGTGGATTGACGCCAGCAACTCTAGAGTTTCCTTATCATTTATTGTTAAGGAGCCGTCCCCTCTTTTGAGGAGACCTAGTTGATTAGATTTGGCTTTAGAGGGCAGTTTGTGGAGTCTTGCACTTTGAGGCATGTTTTTGATCTCCTCGCAGAGCTTCCTCCAAGTTGTCCTCTTAGCCTTCCTAATTTCTATGTTATATTTCGTTAAGGCATTTTGGTAGACCTCCCAGACGCGAGTCTTCATAGCCTTATTGAAAAGTTTTCTGGTCTTGCTCCTTAACTTTTCAAGCTTGGAGTTCCACCAGGAAACTTTTCTTTTAGTACTTTTGGACTTTAACGGGCAGCTCTCCTCATAGGCCGTGCAAATGCCTTTAGAGAGGATCGCAACCGCAAGCTCAAGACTATCTCGGGTTTTAATACTTTTGCATTCATCGAGCGTTTGCCTAAGTTTGTCATTGAAAACATCCCAGTCAGTCGCCCTATGATCCCTGTAAGTTAAGATTTGAGGATCAAGGGAGGCCTTAATCTCAAAACAAATGTGTTTGTGGTCGGACATTGAGTTTTCGCTAGTAACATGCCAGTCATTGATATGCCTGGCAAGGTTGTTATAGTTCGACCGAAACCGCTGTACCGCTCCCTAAGAAAGTGCGGCGAAGTGGGGGCCGAGGAAAAAAGAGCAAGAATACACATGAGATCGATATTGTCGGATATATCTTACGATATCGTACCAATATAAACAATATTTTTGTTTTATATATTATATCGATATGTTTATATTTTTTTATAACTAAATTATCTACAGATATTCTGACAGAGCTCAATTTAAATAATAAAAAAAATAAAAATAAATTTAAATAATTTTTTTAGAGAATTAAATTTCAATCGGCCCAAATTTTCAGTTGATGAATTGCCCTCTTTTATCACATTTCTTGCGGTTTTTTCGCAGTACCCCGTAGCGTCTGCCACGATTTTGGCAATATTTGCATCACTTTTATATTCAAAGCTCTCTCTGTTTGCTTTTCTTTTCTTAAAATATTCGGCCACTTTAAAAATTATGGCCTTGACATCACGAGATAGCGCTCGGCCCATCTTTGGATATTTATCTCATGTGTATCTGACATAGACCGTCCGGTACAAAGGCGACCTACTGCCGTGAGCGTCGACGGCAGACTGATGGATCGGCCGATACTTCCCCCCCGTCTCGCCGCGCGCATACCTCAGGAGCGGTATAGCGGTTTCGGTCGAACTATAGTAGCGAACGTTATGTCCAACACCTCTTGTCTAACCCGGGTTACAAAGGTCGGTTCTATTTCTATAACCTATGTTCATGAAGGAACATTTTGGATTGTAATGCCAAAATGTGTATTATTGAGTGATGGTTTAAATTATGTTATGTCAAAGACATACAACAGTACAACAACAATACTGTAACTAGGTGCGTTTTTTATAATGCCTCATGCATTTATCCTCTCAGCTGTAATAACTTGCTGCTGCGTAAGCGTTTGTAGGCCGCTTTGTTATATTCTCACGGGACCACCAACATAATAACTACCTACCTATAAATAGACGGGCATAAAAGTATCGCGTGTAGACGTACGAAATTACTCAAAGGTCAATGATGGTCTATTACTCATTCATAATATTACTATCTATTACAAATCATTCAAGGAACATAGACCCGCTGGGTTTAAGTTCCTTGTTAAGATTTCAATGTTCATAGAACTTCAACTTCTTTATTTATGGCGCCGCTTGCTTAAAAGCTTTGTAACGTCATTTGTATCAAATGTCATGGTACGGTGCCAAAAAAATATCAATGTCAAAAATTCCTATTTTTGTGGTGAAATTCGGCGTGACCAAAAAATAGGAGATTTTGCGTAAAAATGAGCTAGAAAATTACGTGCTACACACACAAATATCTCTAAATCGATAATAAAGTGAATAAGATAGCACGATCTTGTGAATATGGAGTTCTTTTCCGAAATAGTTGGCGAGGCTTTTGTGCTCGGAGTTGATACCCTCATCATAGGATTCTGCTTGAGACAGCTGGGAAAATGTAAACACATTTTGAATGCTCTTCAGGTAAACTTGTTTGGCTTTTGGCATATACCTATTAATTAATAAATCAAGCAAATTGAAGTTAGTTTATATTTTTAAGTCAGAACTGAAAATAGCCTTATTGATAACAATAAGGCTATTTTCAGTTTTACCTATTACTGTACTGTATAGTACCTGTTTACTGTATCCTATTCTGCTGCCATATTCCAATCTTGTTGCAGACAGCTCCTGTTCTTGACATAGACTCAACCTTGCATGATGAGATCAAAAAGTACTCCGATGACACTGTGCCCTATGTGGTTATCAGAGGTCTGGTGAAGCCCCTCGGGAGTCCTATTGTCAGTAACTACAATAAGACAGTCACTGGTGTTGTTCAGAGGTAAACAAAGTGTTTCAAAAAACCCCTTTGTCTGAATTATATACTTCAAGTAGCAAGAAAACTGTTATTATTATTTGTAACACAGGCAGCTCTTAAGCTGATGGATCAGTGCACTAAAAAAACTTTTAAAAGAAGTCCCTGAGGGGGCCTATCACTGATTCACCAGTAATAGGTAACCAGTTCCAAGTCTTTACAATGCAATTTTCTTGGCCTGCTCAGTTGCAGCTTCAGTGAGTGTCCTATCAGGATTATAATAGTGCTAATAGACTGTTATTATTATTTACATCATAAACTGATAAATTATTACTAAACCTAGTCCTGGATGATTAATAGACAATTAAGCTTTCTCAGTAGTGTGTGAAGCTGACTAGGTTTATGAAAACTTCAAGGAGTACAGGATAGTTACATTTTAGGTTGACAATAAAGGAGCATGTCATAGCTCGGACGTCAGCTGGGTTCTGGTCGGATCAGACCCGCACTATCCACGAGGTGTGTAACTCCACTCCATTCGAGCTGACCAATGGCAAATACAGCATTGAGGTTGTTGATGCACTAGCGGCTGAGTTACTTGGTAAGTTAGGCTGATGTTACTAACTGTATGTATCAAGCAACTACAGTACGTTATAGCTAAAATTATCATACTTCCTTCTGAAGTTGTATTTCACAAAATTAATATTTTACTTTGTAATGAGTCCCCGTACCAAAACGGAAAATGCATGTATTATGTATATAATGGTGTTCCTTTTACTCGTTTAGGTACGATACTTTTTAAATCATTCAAATCGGTCCATTGGTTGCGAAGATATTAAACATTTTGTAAAAGCCAACCGCGGGGCGGCCGTGTAGACCGTTGTGACGTCACGAGCCCCGTTCCGCCCTCGCGCGCGTTCTCCGCCATTCATTTATTAAAGTTCACTCGATCTGGGCGGGTCGTGTAGTGCTTTTGTGGTTTTTACGTGAAACTATGCAGAATTATAAGTACTATGTAGTACCGAAATGTACTAATACTTCAATTAGTACTCCTGAAAAAATGTTTCCAATGTGCCAAAGGACCCGAAAAGTCGCAAAAAATGTACTGTCATGAAGAAACAATTAAGTTTGTACATACTTATCTACATAACAATGTTGAAAATAACGGCGTAGGTAGTTACAAGTTTTTTATATTATAATAATAACCTTCTACTATTAAACAAATCAAATCACTTATTAATCGATTTGGTATAAACTGGTGAAGTTTCGCTCCTAGTTGGAGGAGTATCGCGAACAAAATAAGACTGCGCAGCGCAGTGGTTCTGCGGCAAGCGCTTGGGGCATCAACGTGACGTCATAGCTTGCGCTCGTGCGGTCAGCGAGCCTCTCGCTAGGTATTTTGGTATTTTGCCCATAACTTTGTCAGTTTTGGTCGTAGAACAAAAATTTTTACACCATATGTCTTAGTTTTTTAAGGTCTATAAAACTGCATTCATAACAAAAACAAAAACCGTACGGGTCCTCATTATGGCAACACAAATTTAATCCAAACAGAAAAGTGTGATAAAAAATAACTTAAATCATAAAATGTAATCTGTAACATAAAAAATATACATAAACTGGTTGTTCATGATTTTTATTTATTTATGAATTGGAGCTTGTTTTAGCAAGTTTGACGACCTGTGTGGCGCGGTGGGCGAAGGTCCGCCTGCGACGCATAAGGTTAAGGTTTCGATTCCCGTCTCGGGACAGATATTTATTCAGGTTGTTGTGCTTGTGCTTTCTATATATAAAAAAAATATCTATTTGATATATTATGTTATGTATATCAGTCATCTAGTGCCCATAATACAAGCTCTGCTTAGGTAGGGGTTAGATGATGCTGTGTGGATTGTCCAACATTATTTACTTATTTATAGCTTTTGTTAGACTTGTAGATATTGCAACAGTTTAAACCCTTCCAGACATGGACGTAATATCGGACAAATTCGCGCCCATGTCTCCTGGGGTGATCGACCACGTGTGGGGCTTCTTCTCGGGAGTCCGGCAGCGCGGCCTCCAGACCATGGAGGAGATGCTGCGAGACGGCTCCTACATCACCGCCATCGGGGAGCTCAGTCGCAGCAACACCGGTGCTCTGAAGATACAGCCCCCGAGAGACGGCCTGCCGCTGTATCTGACTACAGCTACCAAATCCAGTCTCTTGAAGAGGCTGACCAGTAATAGGGATTTTTTAAGGTAAGTGCCATTTTTCTCGCATTTGGCAATTCGCATCATCGTCAGCCTTTACTTTAATAGTCCACTTCTGGACATTGGCGGAGGCCCATGAGGGGAGCTTAATGAGCGCCATCATCATCATCATCCCAAGCCTATAATCGTCCAAAGCTGGACATAGGTTCCCCAATGAGCGCCATAGATGACATTTTTTATCATTTGGGTGTTATTGCTAATAATCCCTACTGCAGAGGGCGCGCTGCCTGCCCCCGGTGTGTGTCCCTTACTCGCCTCTTACGACGCCCACGGGAAGAGTGGGGGTGGTGAAATTCTATGCCGGAACACGGTTCTAGACCTGGATTAACATATACAGGCAGTTCTTTCATATTAATGAAAAGCGCATACGAAATCACGGGCACAAGCGAGTAGGTACAGAAATATACGTCTTTTATTGAAAGTTGATTATTAAAAAAATATTAAGTCAAAGCCAGAAGCAAGCTATTAACCTTATGAATCGGCGAGCCAATCGGACGCGCTCGAGTACATTAACAAGGCGATTCTTGTCAGTGTACAGTCATCTGTTATGTTTATATCACTCATGTAAGTCGCGCAGTTGTTTTAAATCATAAATCATTCGTAACTTGCGATTTGCAAGAAGCGCTTGATGCGCAAGGAAGATAACCAACCTTATGTAATTTTAATCGGATTATCTGAATTTTTTTATACCTGCTTGCAAAAAAATATTAATTTGACCCTTATCAATAAAATGTTATTTACATGTTACATGTAAGGACAAAATGGCTAATATATAACCAAATCAGAACTAATACTTATTTACAACCACAGACTTTTGCCAACAAATGACGTGTAGCTCAACAGTATCAGATAGTATTGATAGTCAGAAGCGTCCTCAAGAAGCTGGCTGCTAGAAAATGTTTAATGTTGAATTCGCGCGCGCAAGATATTAACGCATCCACTGCCCATCTTCGGCCATTTCGGTGCAGATGGACATTTGCGTCTTGACTCCACCCAGACTATCTTTGTTCTACAAAAAAAGGCGGTACGCGCTATTCATAAATTAAACCCTCTCCCCTCTCTTTGAGAGATTTATTTAAAGAAATAAATATTTTGACAGTAATATCGCAATACACCTATGAAAATCTAATGTATACCCACAAAAACAGATAACCTTTTGAAAAATTGTTAAGATATTGATGTAAAAAAGTGTAATTTTCCAGATTCATCCTAGTAGTATTCGGGACGGTCGCGGCGGCGGCGTCGTGCCGGATCGCGTACAAGTGGGTGCGCCGGCGCGGGCGCCGCATCCAGGAGGACAGCCTCAAGCGACAGCTGGCCGCCGGCCGGCGCGAGCGCAGAGCCGTCGCCAGGGAGAAGAATCTGACGGACGTGCAGCTCTGTGTCGTCTGCACGGAGAATCCGAAAGAGGTGGGCTTAGATATCTTAATACTTTCCTATACGCATTGTATTGTAATTGTTACATCGCATTTACTGTGAATACATTATAGCGTTTTAAAGCTGTCTCTGGCATGAGGCTGGGCTAACGCGATGTTTTCAAAACTATGTTATTCCTCGATAAGTGTATAAAATTTTCTTCTATAATATATTTATTATAAAGATGTTGCAAAACAGAACTCAATAGAGTATCAATCCTTAAATCTAATACCTAATTGGCACCTACAATCGTTCCATCACATGGTAATATAAGCAGCCTCGCGATGAGGTGATTATGTAACCGCTTGCTCATGGTAGGCGCAAGCCGCATTCTGCGTGCTAAGTAAAAACTTTAAGTTGATTCGGGTCGAGACATGTAGCCTAAAACTATAAACTTTAAAACTCACAACTACGCCTCTGAACAGAGCCTTCTCCTTTCAGATAATCCTGCTACCCTGCGGACACGTCTGCCTCTGCGAGGATTGTTCCGACAACATTCAAGACAACTGCCCGATCTGCCGCGAACGAATCCTATCCAGAGCGCCTGCTTTTATAACGTAGACACGGCAAATAGTACAAATTGAACACAGACACTTGGTTGCCTCCTTCTCTCGCGTAAGAAAAACATAGGTGCGACAGGGATCAAGTGATATTTAGCTGTGCTGTGAGCATAAGTAAATGCATGGTCTGAGAGGTTTTAGCAGGTTGTGTTCCTAGAGCTTGAATAAAGTCCCTCTTAGGTTGAGACAGATGCAACATTCAGTGAAGTGGAAGCAAGACAAAGCGAGGTGCTATAGTAACTACCTTTTCCTTTTTACAATGTGCAGTATGTATGTTACATTTTGCAATTTATTGATTGCCAATTTTTCTCTTCATTTCTATAAACTATTTGTAAACCTTCCTCATATTTTCGTAGTGCAATTCATATCCGAAACTCCAAATTGCAGATTTTTTATCTATCATATTTATATCTGTCTTAATTCATTTCATCATATTTATCTTTGTACAACTACACGAAACCATGAGGAAGTACCTCATGGTTTTGTGTAGTCTTCTACTGTTTACATCCTATTTCTCATTATTATTAATTATGTATATCTTCAGCAAAATAATGAAGAACTATTATTAACAAACTGAAATGTAAATTGTGTGTTCTATAGGATATTTTCGGATAAATCAACTCAAAGCATATTTTTAGCATTGTTTTGTTTGAGTTTGTGATTTAATAATTTAAACTGCATTAATAAGTATTGATTGTGAATTGTGATCTTTGAATAAATAGTGTTTTAGAATCAATATAGATTTATTATTTGGCTCTTAGAGCCAGTAAAGGTCAAAAACCTATCTGCAATGAGCCCATATTCCCACAACCACCCCCACAGGTGTCTTCATCATCATTTATCAACAGACTATCTCCATTTTCTATGCTATCTCCTGGGGTCTCCTCTATTCTGCCATTGGATGTCTCATCCAAACCATATTGCTCCAACAAAGTGTTTATCTTGGAGTTTACTTCAGGTTTCCCAGTATTACACTTCTCTGAACAACAATTTTTGTTGCACTTTTTATTATCCTTTACACCATTTTTCTGTTTTTTCCTATCTTTGATACCATTTGGTAACTGAGACATGTCATCATTTAAATCATTCATAGCATCTTCTAGATTAACATTTGGGTCATTTTCTTGGGCCTGTTTCTGGTCATATTCTGCTATAATCCTTTTGACTTTGGAGCTCTTCCCGATGCCTAGTTTAGGTAGGCCTTTGTTTAAGCCTTCCAGCAAGACACAGGCCTTGCAGACTTCTTGTGACGAAACGAAATTGCACCGTGTGCACACTCTCTGCGATGGGAGAGATACTTGCTCTTTTATTGACATGGTTTCACCTGGAATATATATTTAAAAACTAATTATCTATATGATATAGGAATTGAAACTGCATTCTGCAAGTTGCAGATTAAATTCCAGCTCAGGTCCAATGTTTGTATGGTTTGCAGATATTTAATGTCTAATAATGTATTACTCTCTGTTTAATAGAAAGTATATCTATGTATTACATGCATAAGCTCTGCTTAGCTTATGACTAGATGATGCTGTGTAATGGTCCAGCAATATTTAATAATTTATTTTGCCTTTGCCCTACATGCAACGAAGGCTAAAAGTTAAAGGAACCTTAAGACTAAATAGGCTGCAACCATATAACTAAAAATAATCACTGAAACAAGTTTACCTGAATAAATTATATCCATGATGCAAGTAGGCCTAATTTTCTCCATATCCTTAAGCAATGCCCTAGCATGCCCTCTGTATGCATTAGGAGCAAACACACACTCGGTTGAAAAATAAACTAGTTTCTTGTAATGTGCATACATTACTATTTCTTTCTCATATGTATATTTTAAAGGCTTGACTCTTGGTATTGTGCCTTCACTGCCCTGGAAACAAACATGTACTACTTTAAAATTTATAGTTTTTTTCTTAAAATAACAAACTTTACTAGTGTTGGAAATAGCTTACTGTGGCTATGGCCGTACACCTCTTTAATCTAGCAACATCACCTCTCAGAATATTCATCAGCACAGTTTCAGCTATGTCATCAGCATTGTGTCCTGTTGCAATACACTTAACATCTAGCAACGCAGCTCCCCGGTCTAAAGCCTGTCTTCTAAACACTCCGCAGAAGGTACAGTTGTTTTTCCTACCAATCTGTGCCACAATCTCATCCATTGTCCAGCCATACAAGTCTTTGTAGGATAGGATCTTTAGCGGCATTTCATAATCATCGCGATTTCTCTTAACAGTTTCTAGGCTGTCATCTCGGTAGCCAGTGATGCCTTCATCTATAGATAGAAGCATTAGGTTCAAGCCGTAGTCATACCGCTCGTTCAGAGTTTTCATGACGTGCGCTAGTACTGTGGAATCTTTCCCTCCAGAGGCAGCGATAGCAACCGAGTCTCCTCTATTGAAGAGTTCACCTTTAGTGATTGTAAAGTGGATTTCTTTTTCAAAAGCCCAGTAGAAGCAATCTTTACATAAAGCGTCGCCAGTTTTTGGACGCTGAAAATAGAGCAGTGCGTTATATAATTAATAAGTGATGGAGACATCAATAAAGTGATCACAAAAGAGAATAAAACCAAAACATTATTGGGATCACTACAGGATATAACCAAAAATTTAAAATTTACCTTTAGCACGGCGTTTTTACCGCATCCTGTTCTGCAGGGTACGGGCATTTTGTGATTAACAATAGCTTTTTTTGCTTCAGTTTGGCCCTAGCGGCCACAATTCTCAATTACTCAAAACAACAGTATCGCAAAACTAAGAAGAAATTTGACTTGACTTCTTCTCTTCGATTTGTTTGCCACTTTTCTGCCAGTGTCCACCAACTAAGCGATTTACACGTGTTAAAGCCTTGAAGGGAAAGTGGCAAACCAGACACATATTGCCTTATCAAAGAAGTCAAGTCAGTGTTGAAGGGAAACTAGGCGATTTGTGGATTTCTCGGGGATTTGGGTTAGTCTTTTGGGGTTCCGTACATTTATTGACGAAATTAGTATTTTACGTAGGTTAGGTTTCTATTAGATATAGGTTTAATTGGGTTTAATCATAGATCAGGCTGGCTGTATGCACTCAGCGCTCGTGGCTGGCGCCTGTAGGTAATGAGTCATTTCATTACCTACAGGCGCCAGCCAGCCAGACAGAGTCATTACATTACTAGAGTCATTAATAATGAAATGACGAAGTCGGACGCGACATATCGTTGTCGCGCATAACATAAAGTAATTCGGAACGCTTGTGACCGCGATAATATCGATTTTAGCTTTATTCGGAATGCACTGATCGAAATAATGTCAAAAAAGATCAGCTGTTTGACAGTTACAGATCTTCGGCATGACTTTTAGATTTATCTATCTGTGGTCTAATCTGGTCTTCGGCAGACAGTTTCACAGTTTCACTTCACTTCGCAAGGAATTCCAAAATTTAATTTTCCGATTGTTTGCTTCCTTTTCCTTAGCTTTTTCTCTCATTTCCAACAGGATCTTAACCGCTGACCATCATGTGGCACTAAAATTTTAGTTTTGTTATAGTTTCAACCTTTTTATGTGAGTTATCAAGTCATGTAACGGGATAAGTGAGGTGGTCAGTGTTGTTGATGTGTCCATTCGAGCCCCACTCTGTTGATGCCGACCATTGTTCGTAGGCCCGTTTTCTCGCCAAGATGCACGAGCTCCTCAAACACGTTTTAAATGAGAGGGATCTAACTCGAGCCGGCGATATTTTCGCAATACCGGACTCTGAAATAGTAGACGACCTGAATGAAGTCGTAAGTTACCGCTTTATTTTCATATTCATTTTATTTACATAATTTACATTTATATGAGTGAAATAACATCCCAAAAAGTATTTTTAAGCTCATATTTCTCACAATTTTACTTGTAAGTCAATGATATTTATAACCACAATAAAATCAGTAATTAAAATTGTGTGCTACGGGTTGAACAGCTCCAAGATTTCAAAATCTGAGCATTCCACTCCCTTTTACTGATTAAAAAACTGACACTATCAAAACACAAAATTTTGTAGATAAGATAAAAACACTGATATTTTATTATAATGTCAAAATTGATTTTCAGCTGAAACAAATCACGGACATATCTTCTAGGGCAGACTATTGTCGCAATGATAGAGACCAAGCATTAATCGAGATATGTGTGACAAGGGTGACATCATGTGTGAAAGAGACCGGGACACTGGACAAGTACTGTGGAGCTTTAGTAGCCCTGCTGGAATCTTGTCTACATCACAACTTGATGCCACTAGGTCATTTGAGAGATGATGACCCACCACATGCTAAAATTGCTTCAGATGTTATTGCTTGTATTGTTTTGGTGAGCAAAAAAACTTATTTTCAAATATGGGGGGCCATTTTACTGAGTGAAATATTGATTTCGACATTTCAAAAGTTTTTGAAAATCGTCTATGTTTCATACTAAGAGAAAATAACTGGTTCTTTTAAATATGTATATCTCTGTATTATCCTAGAGAACCCATACAGCCTCATCTAACCCCAAGCTATGCAGAGCTTGTGTTATGGTTACTAGATAACTGATATATAAAATACATTTTACCACATAGATAGATAATTATTGTCTATGTAAATAACAACCAGAACACTGGAATAAATATCTGTAGGTAGAGCATACAAATGTTGGTCCTGAGGCGGAAAGCAAACCGCAACCACCTGAGTCACTGGCAGACCTTGGCCCACCAACCCACAAAGGTTGTCAATATACGACAAAAGTTTAAAACCCTCGGCGCGCGAGTTACAGTCACACTTGACGATTCATGTTTTTAAGATGAGGTTGATTAATAATAATGTTAGTTAATTAATAACATAAAGAAACTGTTTCAGTGTTTACTACCTCTTTCTTTTTAGGGTTTTGCCATCGGTTGCAAAACCCTTATGAAATCGCTTTGGGTCTGTTTTGTGTTTTGAATCCTTAATATCTCAGAAACTACTGCAGCTATTGACTTGAAATTTGAAATAATAATACATTTTGTGCGCCCGCACATATTTATAGAAAAATAAATGAAAAATCAAAATGAAGATTTTCCATACAAATTTTGAAATCGAAATTTTAAATGGAACGTACAACGTCGAAAGTGGTATCAAATGAAAGGTACTCGTTTGTAGATTTCAAAATAGTTTTTGAAATTTCGGTAGATTTCATACTTTTTAAAATATTTTGAAAATGGTCAAAAAAATGACCGTTCCCCCCCCCCTATCTCCGAAGATTGCAGAGCGATCGACGTGATATGTACCAAGTGTTTGTAGGTATTGATCTATATTTTATAGGAAAAATATAGAGAAGTCTGTAAAAATAATACTTTTTGAAATATGGTCAAAAAAGGGTGAGAAAAATTTCTAAAGGGGTGACTACCCCCCCGAGTTGGGTATCAAATGAAAGGTATTGGTTTGTACATTCCAATGCAGTTTTTGAAATTTCGATAGATTTTATACTTTTTGATATATTTTGAAAAAGGTCGAAAAATTGACCGGTACCCCCCCTCTATCTCCGAAGATTGCAGAACGATCGATTTGATATGTACCAAGTTTTTGTAGGTATTGATCTATATTTTACAGGAAAAATATAGAGAAATCTGTAAAAATAATACTTTTTGAAATATGGTCAAAAAAGGGCGGGAAAAATTTCTAAAGGGGTGACTACCCCACCGAGTTGGGTATCAAATGAAAGGTATCAGTTTGTACATTTTAATGCAGTTTTTAAAATTTCGATAGGTTTTATGCTTTTCGAAATATTTTGAAAAAGGTCGAAAATTTGACCGTTCCCCCCCCTCTATCTCCGAAGATAGCAGAGTGATCTATATAAAATGTACTAAGCGTTTGTAGATATAGGTCTATATTTTACAGGAAAAATATAGAGAAGTCTGTAAAAACAATACTTTTCGAAATATGGTCAAAAAACCAATTTTCATACAATGGGGGCTATTTCATTGAGAGCAATATCAAATCAAAGGTATGGATTTCGACAATTCAAAACAGGTTTTAAAAATCGTCTAAGTTTCATACTTAGTGAAATACGTAGAAAAAAGTCGAAAAAATAATTGTAGGTACCAACCCACTTACCTACCCACTAATCTCTGTAGTAACTGTAATAGTAGGTAACTGCAGATCTTACAAATATTAGTCCCGAGGCGGGAATCAAACCGCAACCTCCTGCGTTGTAAGCCCACCGCGCTAACAGGTCGTCAATATACGTACCTACCTAAACGACAAAAGTTCAAAACCCTCGGCGCGCGAGTTACACTCGCACTTGTCGTACTTGTTTATTTCAGGTCTCATTCCCACCTCAGTCTGAGAAAGAGAACTATGGAAACAAAACTGTGATGGAACTGTTCTTGCCTGTGGCAGTCCAGTTCCTTCACAAAGGCAATAGAGAGATATCACGGCACATGGCCCGGTACCTCTCCTTGGCAGCTAATCATCATGCTGTGCTATTAAAGCCTCATGTGCAGACTATTATGGACTCTATTATGTCAGGTAAGGAGAGGTTTCTATTTTTAGAACTTCAAACATAGTATATTGAATATACTGAACTTCTCTAATTAAAAGTAAAGAAATTCGCTATGTAACTACTAGTTCCCTTTGTGTGGTATTGAGAGATAACTCCGTAACCCAAATTAACTTACTTTTAAACAGCAGAAGTCCGAACCATAAGAGATGTAGTTATCGTTATGTACACTGTAAAAGAAGGTCCCTGACATATCTGTCAGTGAGCACGAGATTAGCTCAAAATCGACAGTTCTGATTTTGTGTGCGTTCGCCCAGCAAAAAGTATCGTCTTTTCAAGAATCGAATGATGCAGATAATTTGTGCCCTATGTCGTGTAAATGTGCCCAAAATTTTAAATTTGTGCCCCCAAGGGCTGCAGAGTTATTTAGGAAAATCTGATTTTGCTGCACGAACGTTCGCCCAGCAAAACTTTTTTTAAAAAAAGGGTATAGCTGTATTTTAAATATGCAAAAAGATAGCTTAAATACTAGTGTAAATGTGCCGTAAAAGCAAAATTTGGATCATGTGGACATGGGTAAATACCAGGATGTAATAGACGTGAGATTTGGAAACGCGCGTAAAACTTTTGCCATCTGAACATAAATACCTTCCTGTGTCCAAACCACAGATTACAGAATCCTGTAAATGGTCCAAACCTTGATTAGCTTAACAACGTGTATTATATCCAGGCAACTACCCTCTGTGTCGCATCCTCACCAACCTCTACGAAGTTTCCCCCGAGCCACTGGAAGGGCACACAACAGCGCTCGTCTCGCTCCTTCCCCACGCAGAGCAGGTGGAGAAGAATTCTCTCTTCTCACTCTTTGAGCAGATAGCCGGAAGAAAACCGGAGGCGCTGAGGAATTGTATACCCCAGCTGATATCGTACCTGTGCTTGAATACGACTGGACAGAATGATCCGGGGTGCATGTGTCAAGATATACTCCAGGTAAGTCAGAATATCAACTAAATGGCGAATTTTAGTAACAACATCATATCTATCACATAATTCATTGGTGTTGAAGGGGAAACCACTATCAGCACAAACATTTCAGATTTTGGCTCAGCAGCCCGATATTTTATATATATAAAATATCGGGTTATATTGTATACTAGCTGTACCCTCGACTTCGTCTGCGATTGCCATATATTTGTTTCATATTATACTTTCATCCCCTCTCCCAGGTGAATTTTACTGAATTTCAGGATAAAATGTATCCTATGTTCTTCCTCGTAGTATGACCTCAAATCACGCTAAGTTTGATTCGAATACATCAAGCAGTTTCGGCGTAATGCGAGGTTAAAGAATTTTGCTTTCATCCCCTCTCCCAGGGGAACCTTACTGAATTCCAGGATAAAAAGTATCCTATGTCCTTCCTCGTAGTATGAACTCAAATCGCACCACGTTTCATTCGAATACATCAAGCAGTTTCGGCGTGATGCGCGTTTAAGAAACAGACAGACAGACAGACAGATATGAATGAAAAAAAATACAGTTTTGGCTTCAGTATCGATAATAGACTGCTCTCCAATAAAAATTTTCAAAATATCTTCAATGTACAGAATTGGACCTGTTACAGTTTTATTATAAGTATAGATAAAATATTTCATAGGTATTTATTGCTCGCAAAAGATGTATGCAAAGATATTGATAAAATCTGTGAAATAATATGTTATAAAATATATGACTTGATGTCCAATATTATAATTATTATTTGACGACCTCTGTGGCGAGTCGGGTCCGCCTGCGACGGAGGAGGTTGCGGGTTCAATGAGTTCAATCCCGCCTCGGGACAAACGTTTGTACGATCTGCAGAAATTTGTTCAGGGTGTTCTGGTCGTTTCCTATGTAAAGTAAAAAATATCTATCTATTATTTTATACAGGGTGTTTGGTACCTACATTGTTTGTCAAAATTAAATGGGGGGTGGAGAGGGAATTTTTGCTATCTTCTCGACCCCCCGATAAAACTTTGACCCGATGAAGGTTTTTATGTAATTTTTTTAAATTTTTATGTGATTTTAATTAACAAAATTCTGCACTTAAATTTGGATTAAAAAAAATATGCAAATTTATGATTTATTTTAATTTGTATTGTTGTTCGGTTCGATAGAGACCATAATTACTCGTTAGCAATAGCTACATATTTTTTTTATATCATCTTTCAATATTTCTAAAAAAGCTAAATGAAAAGGCTTAACTTTGAACGAAATAAAAATAGGGAAAAAATTAAATAGGAAGCGTTGGTTCTTCGGATTCTTTTAAAACTTCTCTAGTTTATCCCCTTTTTAACGGTATGCAACATGCTATGAAAACCTTTTACTAACTTTAATAATTTTCTTATTTTGTATATCGATCGATAAACATTTGATATAATTAAAACTATTTTCTTCAGAAATTATGTTCGAGTGGATTCAAATAGTCTATTAAATCGAGTACAAGACAACAGGCGCTCGCGTGTCGGTATGCGAGCGGCGACTGAGCGTCATAACATAAATGTGATTGCACCTATAGATATAAAATAAATAAATAAAATAAAAATCTTTTATTTCGGACTTCATTGATCCATAATTTGTTAGTAAATTCTTAACATAAAATTACAATTAAAATCAATCAATTTGGGACTTCATTGATCCATAATTTGTTAGTAAATTCTTAACATAAAATTACAATTAAAATCAATCAAATCAAATACATAAAATTTAAAACAATACATCAAAAACAACCTAAATTATTTAACTAAATGTTAAATAATTTAGGTTCTTTGTCTTAAAGTTAGATTAAATTAAATAGTTGAATTAAATTAGACAGTAACGTATAAGTTTTATAAGAAACTAACGGTCCGCCCCGGCTTCGCACGGGTATTAAACAAAAATTTCAGAAATTATACACACTAACACGATGGGTTTCACAGTTTTCATACGGATTTACTTTTACCTTACTTTTTTTAACAGCATTGGGGTTATTAACATTGACTCGACACTCCTTAACAAATAAACAATCAAATCTTTCCTCTTTATAATATTAGTATAGATGAAAGTACGTATTTGCACAAAGTCGTATCGTAATGTTACTTCGCGACAGAAACAAAACATATCGAACTCAAAACCCCAAAAATTTGACGAAAACGGGAATCCCCTGATCATAGACAACTGACAAAATAGGGATGTGCCATACATAATGATTCGAAAAAATGTCGATATCGATAATTAATGATGGAATATTTACTAATGAGTATAAGATGTTAAAATTCCCGCATTTTCCCCACATAATGCCAATCCCCAATCAACTTGAGATTCCCCGCAGTTTGGGGAATTCCCTACAGATTGGCAACGCTGAATCAGAAGCTTCGGCGACTAAATTTATTGTTATACATAAATCAGACACTGAATATCAAAGAATGGTATAATAACCTCCTTTGTCATTCATGCTTCACTACCCCTTTACTTCCACATACAAAAAAGACAAATTACATTACATACTATTTCCTAATTTATCGTTTTGACATAATTTTCGAAAACAGAACTATTCCGTGGAGAGTTTATTTATTACCTTTGGATATTAGAATATCCAAAGGTATTCTCGTTACTTTCTAAGTTTGTAAGAACGTAGTGGATATACATCGAGTACGTATCCAGTAGAGTTGAAATGTCAGATATGATTGTTAAGAAAATATTCAGCCAAAAAGTACACAGAATAATAAAAAGTGTCAACTGTTGTCATTGGCCGAAGCAATGTCATTTGATAAAAAGGGATGGGGTAAAACGAATCAGTTTTATATCGATGTTTTGGCGAGTTTCATATTTACGATTAATGATTTTTAATAAAATAATGCTCATTTGTCTATGTTTTAAAATTTAATAATGCTACTTTGCTTCATTTAATTAATATTTCACTAATAATAATAATGAGTACAATAGTATTATATATGGTGTTATTATAAAATGCCTTTTTTGAAAATTTTGAGAAACGACGGTGTCTTACTTCGTCGGAATCCAGTTTTATCGTCTTGTAGGCTTTGCCAAATATCTTTCGATATAATGTTGTGTAGGAAATCTTCGAAAAAATTTAATCCGATGTAATAACAGTTCCACAAAGTACAATAAAATTCTTACGGGACCCTTCTACACACAACAATCAAAAAAACCTAGATACAAAAAAGTACTTATTTCAAAAAAGTACCTACCTAATTTATAAGTTTACAAATAGCTAGCAATAAACCTACTCAATCGTTCAAATATCACAAGCTAAAACATTACATCTTAATCGGTATTGTGTGATATAATGCTTGACCTGAAGTATCGATATCGATAGCCTGAACCAGCAAGTTCCTTCTCTAAATAAGTAAGTGCTAAACCACAGACGGGTTACAGAGATGCGCGGTTTTTGTATGGCGCCTCTACTGGATATGTACTCGATGTGGATATATAATATAACCAGTTACAAATGTATGTAGAGTCACTATTAAAATAACAATTGGCAAAAGTTTCCTCAAATCACCAAGAGGAATAAAATTTCACTCCAAAATGAATTCAGAGGTGATAGAAAAAGATGAAGGATGGTACAATCTGAAGCACTACTCTACAAGAGAAGGAGTCGAGAACTCAAAAGATAAAACCCAGGTTATACTGGAAATCAGGGATATCCCTGGTATAAAAAGTACACGGACTTTAGCTCGAGAATATTATAGTTCTAAGTACAGTGTTTTTCAAGGTACCTCGCAGTTTCAAATAAAGTTAGCGATTGCTTCAGGAAGAAGTAGTGACATTGAGATATATTGGCGGACAAACATGTCCAATTTCATAAAATGTACTTTATTAAGTACCGAGAGACTCGAGTATACTCTCCAAATTAAAGAAAAACATGAAACAACCGATTTTGACTGGTTTCCAGCAAATCAATGGCAGAAATGTGTTTATTTTCTTGAATATACAACAGCATGTTGGAGGCTTTCACTAGATTTCACTTTTTGGACACTGCACCCAACAAGACTAAACAGTGGATCTACATCTACGCAGCAAGAAGTAAATAGTGACTTTGAAAGACTTTTATTTGGTAATGCCCATTCAAATTCTGATGTCATTATAAAATCAGTTGAAGGTGAAGAATTCAAAGCACATAAGAATATTCTGGCTGCTCGCTGCAAGGTATTGAAGGCTCACTTTGAGCATTATACTAAAGAAAGTGCAACTGGCATTGTGGAGACACAGTGGGAAGCTAAAGTGTTGCGAGATGTGCTGACTTATCTGTACACAGGATCTGCACCAGGCATCAATGATGAACCAGAGAAGATATTGACCACCGCAGACTTTTATCAACTGGAGGGGCTGAAGAGTCTGTGCGTTCAGACAATCATAGAAAGGTTGTCGGTTGAAAATGCCATAGAAACATTGCAGTGGGCTATACTGCACTCATTGGATACCCTGATAGATAAAACATTGCAGTTTATAAAGGATGGACATGCCAGATTAATTACTGAGACGGCAGCCTGGGCCAATGTGTCTAACGAGGTTATAAAAATGATATACGAGTTCATAACTGCAGATGAAAAGATATCTTACAACATTCTTGCTGAAGCTCATGCAGAATTTAAGTCTCAAGAGTATTCTTCATGAATTCTTACTTATTTTTGTACATCTGATTACGTAGGCTAGATACCTGTAGCCTCAGTTATGTAATGGTGGAAACTTATCTGAAATTAACTATTATTACTATGAAATGTTGAGTTTGCTTATTCCTTACCTCCATGAGTCAAACGTCAGACAAAACGCCTAAGACTATGCTAAATACACTACCAATAGTGTATTCTTTAGCTCATTGAATCAGTGCTGCTCTTTATTAAGTAATTAAAAAACTTGTTAGGAGGTGGTTCGCTGCTCAACACAGGTTGAGTACCCACGACACGATCACAAGCACAGCATTATGTCATGAGTAGGCACTCAATGTTCAGGTAAAGGTTATGAATCATAGGCCTATTGTGATATCCACTTTATAAGCTACTAGCGGTCCGGATTTTGTTGTCAATTATTGAATTTTTCATGCGGATCCTTAACTTTTTTGAAAATATTATACAGCCTATGTTCATCACGGAAAATTTAGGATTCTAATGGTGAAAGAATTTTTCAAATTGGTCCAGTAGTTTCGGAGCCTATTCAATTCAAACAAACAAACATACAAACAATCAAATCTTTCCTCTTTATAATATTGCTCACCTGGGCTAAGCAGGTTGTTTGCTCATATATTTTGCATCAGTGCTCCGCATTCTTCTAGCAGATGATGGAGAGTCTCCTCCGCCTCTCCACTGAAGCCCGATTTGAACATGTGCCTGACTATGTTATGGCGACACTGGCCAAATAGGGCTTTTGTCATAATAAACGACTCGACATCCACAGACTCACACGGAGGGTTCGACGGTTCACGGTCGCCTTGCATCGCATTCCGTTAATATATTCAGTACGATTATCTAAAAATCTATGGTTAATTGCTTAGAGCATTTAATTGCAATGCTCTGCGTTGAATAAATAACTATGGTGAAATGGAAATAGACAGCATTGCTTTCGTTGCGTTGAATTGAACTGTATGCTCACTGCAATAGCGTGATCCCTGCATCAGCAATGGTACGACTAGCACGGGCGCGCGGCTTCCCTTATCTGTATAACCGGACGTTAGCGTACATTCGGACTTCTTGATGAAACAGAAATGTACATATTATGGTGGGTACAGACGAAGCAAAATATCAGAAAAAAGAGAGCGAGTGAAGGCAAATCGAACGCGAACGAACGTGTAGACGTTATGGCGTAAGCAAGCGAGTCCGAACGAGGGCCTTCGTTTGCCTTCGGCCGAGCTCCGCCCACGGTTTTGCATCCGTTCGTTTGGTATAAATAGACACGACAACGAAAGCGAGTAAATGTACCGAACATTTACTCGCTTTCGTTGTCGTGTCGTCGAATCCCACTCGTAGCGTTCGCTCGCTGTAGCTCGCTTGGTCTGTACCCACCATTACATTCTTGTGTGCACTGGTCTACAAGCTGGAAGGCCTTTCTAGGAGATATGGGGGACCTAACGGAAGGGGGGGGGGGGGGGGAATTGCCAATAATCATCATCATCATCGTACTTGCAGGTGCTCGCGTGCGTGTCCCGCGGCCGGGTCGCGCTG